>JAUZST010014440.1:0-10613 GCA_034779995.1 Parotocinclus haroldoi
GAGCTCCCAGCAGGCATTGCCGATCTGGACCCCGGCCTGACCCACGTGGATGGAGATGCACTCGCGCTGTGGAGAGACAGGATGTTTGTGCATTCATTGTTTGAGCACTATTACGGTATTGCGCTTTTTCCGCTATAACAACTCAGTTTGTGACATTTCTAAAACGATTTATACCAGGTATTCATCGCATTATCTGAACGTCTGAATTTATACTTCAATTATTTCTGTAATTTATTATGAATCGCACATTCTTTTTGTAGCCGTTTAACTGTAGATTTAAGGAGGTGTAAACTTTCGAAATGGTCTCAAAACAATGATCTCCCCTGCAACACCTTATAAATGGTGCATAACTGTGTCCATGGTTACACTGTATACGACTAGGTTTGCCACCGGGGATTAACGGTAATTCGGTTCATCAACATTCAAAAGGGCTTTCTTGCAGATAACGTTGAAATCCAAACCTTTTCTATGACGCCTACAGTGTTTTGCAGTCCTTCATGTGGAATTCCAGTTCAACATTGCAAAAAGACCTCTGGCTATCTAGTTAGGATAGATTACTGGTAAAACATCTAATTAATAATTAACCGGCTTGATATCTTAAATTACTAAACCGAAACGCAGCTGGTTTTGATGCTTCTTAGAGATTAAGGCTGGAAATCCCCTGCGGATGGAAGGGCGTCTGCTAAATGCTGTAAATGTAATGTAATGATGATCTCATCTTTCTCCCTTCATGCATCTCCTGGGCGTCTGCATCCATGGAAGGCTGCGTAAGCGTCCCAGCATGAATACTGCATGGTCACTGTGCTGAAACCCGAGCTCGTTTTTGAGGATAACGTTTCTCAGACGCGTAGAAACTCGTTTCCCATCATAACCAAAACAACAGGCATTAACACGTTATCTTTAGCTAATCTAACGGTACTTGGGACGCAGGTGTCCTTGGGGCTTCTCTGGGTGTCCCTTTATTCCCCGCAGATGTGGTGACCAGTGCTGAAGCGCTTACACCCGCATTATTTGGTTCCAAGCCTTTGTTTTTCTGCATGGTGTCAAAAGCTGGCCTAGAAATAACTTATTCTAGGCCTTAATGTTTTCCAAGCATTTAATCATCCTCGTGCTTCCTGCTATGCTTTGCAACATGATTTCTGAAATTACATTCTGAGGTGCGTAAAGTGCGTAAAATGCGCAAAGGCCTGTACGTCATCCACATAACTGACAACATTACACACAACACGCAGCGTTTTTGAAAAACAGACAATAGTACGACAGAAAAACCGGCTCACCATTGTTCTTAAAGGTCTTGAACGTGATGGCAAGAAGAGTCTCTTGACGCAGAAATCTTACAGCTCGACAACTAAGGCGTCGATGTAAGAAGAATGGGTTTTTCTGTCTCGCCATCCCAATTTATAGACCAGCCGCCTGGCTACAGCATCTCCCGCGAGTCTATTGGTCCCGCTAAATTAACCTGCCTAGTTACCAAAACAGTCTCCCTTTCTATTGGCTGGAAAAATAACAGAAGCCCTTCAGAAAGAAACCTCCCACAGCCTCACCCAGTTACGGTCTCAAACACTGACACAACCGTTTTATAGTTTATTTATACAGCCCTTGTGCGCGTGCAGTACAATTTTAACTGTTTATTATTATTATTTTTTATATGACACGTCTTTATAGATGTAGTCTGTTTGAAACTAGCTTATAGCTTATAGGTCATTCCAAAGGCTGCTCACACTTGACTTTTTTGTGCCTGTGTAATTATAGAGTACGGTAATTTAAACAGTCTGGTCTACTTTTAAAAACGTTTACACATCCTGACTTAAAGCACTGAAACTTGAGTCGTACATGTCACCTCTGCTGCTGCACAAAGCTAAAAGACAGCAAAGATCAAACCAGTGTTTTGGCGCTGACAGGACAGCTCACGAGTTCACCAGCTAAACCAGTAACAGAGCAGCACTAACCGGCATAAACCAATGTGGAACTCGTATGTTCTTGCTGATTGACCAAAACCAAGATCATGCAGATTTTCTTCCTCATATCTGCAGTCCTATAATAGCTTTTAATATAGCCTTATTTTTTTTTATTAAACTATAATCTTAATCAACCCCAGGAGAAGGTAACGCTGTAGCTATGAGCACTGGCTTTGTGTTGAAGCTCTGACATCAGATTTGTGCACATCATATCATTATGTATAATATTCTAGAACGATTAGTACCATTATACCGAGCTTAATGCAAGTCCGCGAAACAACATATATTATTTTGACATCAGCTCTTCTAATCTGGTTAATACAGTCTTAAGGATGACCTCAGATACAGGCCAAAGCCTAATGCACCCAGCCCCCAAGGCCTGCTTCCTGAACTTTGCTGTTGCTAGGCAATGAATAACCAGGTTGCTTAGCAACTTGCCAGTGTCCTGGAGATAAAACACAAACCAAAACAACAGGCCATTATTTGCATGTCACATGGTCAAGCCTAAAGTTTGCTCCCTGGGATGCATGCGGCTGGGGACATATGGACTTCCCTCCTACTAACGGCATTGTCCTTCTTCAGCTTTTAGTGACCTTTTAGAAAGCATGTACTGTGTACTGTATCTTCCCATCTTTTCGCGAATCAACGCTAAAGATATGACACTTTGATCGAAAAGTAGTCCCTCTACAGCTTTAACAACGGTGTACATTTGCTGTGCATGCAAAATAGCTCAGCACACAGCCAAAAGTGAGTAAAGTGAGAGTGTGGAAATGCCCAAATTGTGCCCACATTGTCAATATTTTGTGTGGTCAGCGTCATTTTCCAGCACTGCTCCAACTTCTCTAGAGCTTCACAGGTTGCCACTGCAATCCTCGTCCACTCCTCCGTGATGACATCACAGAGCGTGTGGATGTTAGATACCTTGCAGTCCTCCACTTTCCCTTTGAGAACGCCCCACAGATGTTCAGTAAAATTTAGGTCTGGAGAAATGCATGGTCAGTCCAGCTTCTTTAGCAAGGCAGTGGTCGTCTTGGAGGTCTGTTTGGGGTCGTTATGACGTCGGAACCCTGCCCCGCAGCCCAGTTTATGCCGGCGGGCGATCATGCCATGCTTCGGTATGTCACAGTACATGTTGGGATTCATGGTTCCCTCAAAGAACTGTATCTCCCCACAGCCATGACAAACCATGACATCTCCACCACCATGGTAGACACTGTGGGCAAGACCCTCTTGTCTTTGTACTCCTCACTTGTCCTTGTCCTACCTGTGTCTGTGTGGGTTTACTCAGGGTACTCCAGTTTCCTCAAACATCCCAACGACACCAATCCCACCAATAAACACTGATCATGATGGGACGTTAAATAGAAAAACAGCACTCGTCTGATGCCCTTAACCAGCGTGACATACTGCATGTTTGGTTCGAGAAGCTGCAGGTTAAGGGCCTTGCTCAAAAGTCCAAAAGCTTGGAAAAGAGCTGAGCTTCGAACTTTCCCCTGAGCTCCCTTCTTTATTACGCTCGTGATCAGTACTAAAGCACTTCTGTGGAGAGCCAAACCTTACTGAATCAAAGTTTCCATATTTCTGTAACAGAAAAAGTGTAGCGCTAACGAACTGTCTTGGCTTTGGTCTGAACGTCGGCTCTGCCTGAGGGAATCTCGCCACCATGGTTACCACTTTGTTTACTGGTAACGCCTGAAGTCTTTGTTTAACCTGCTTTGAGAGCTGGACCTACTTCACAAGCTGGTAAACAATCTTTTCATGCCATAAAAGGCCTTGATTAAGTCATCGAATGTGCGAATTTGCCCCTTTATCGTTTTCATCATGAGGTTCTCTGTGCTATGTGTTTGGCTTTTGCTGCCTTGTTGATTGTTCCCAGTTATCGTAGATATATAGAAATTCAGTTCCTGACCAAACCTCGGTGCAGGCGTAGCAATAGCTGGTCGATTAGGCACCCATTTTTGGACATAGATATATATTTCAGAGCATGGTAAGGGCTCTCGGTGCAAACAGTGCGCTGCTCTTACGCTCTGTACACACACCAGATGACTGCCAAGGCATGATGTCATTTCCACCCATTACTATGGGACAGTGTTCTCTGGAGAGAACTAAAACTCAACCCAGGCACTTAGAGCAGAAGGAATACGATAACCACAGGAAGTCAGGACGTAAAATGTCTCAAAGACTTGTCAGAGTTTCCGTGGGAATGAACTGACCTCATATAAAGATCAGGTGTCACAGCATTTGTTCCATTTAGAGGTAAAGAGGGATTCTTAACAGGAGGGGAATTTTTCTGTCTAAGCACAACCTCACCGATGGGACCTCGTTAGCAGAATCTTAAGGGTTCTGGTCTCATCCCTGCCGAAACTGCCACTGTGTAGTCCTTGAACAAGGCTGTTAGAGCTCATTTCCCTTGCCTGTAAGATGCTTGTTGTAAGACGGCTGCACAAAGACCGAACACACACAACAGTCTTACACGCCCATTACACTCCAAGTTAGTCTTTCCAGCACATAACCGGTTCATCCAGTGACTGATCAAGGGACGATATTGCACGGTCGGCCTTGCAACCTCATTCTTTTCTGCCCCACTCAATGTTTTGCGGCATGGACTGTCCAAAGATGGGACGGTTTGGGAAAAGCGAAATAAAAAGGGCATTCAGTAATTTACAGCATCGTCTAAGCAAGACCAGTAAACACATACCGGCTGGCTGTTTTTCTGCAGGGCAGTGTTGGTCCAGTGCTGGTTAAGCTCTCTTTTATGCCGGTAAATATGCATGCTATGTAAATATGGTGCCAGCATAGTGTGCCACCGTAACAGCAAATCAAACTGACAGTCATACCCATGTGATATTACGTTATTACGTTATTATTTCAGGGTTATTAACAGGGATTTTGATGGCTTTATTTTTCTCACCTCCGTTAACACCAAGCAAAATCACGAGTGGATTTTAAAGCGGTAAGAATGTTGAGTTGGGTTTTGCTCCACGTAAACACCACACCCCCCCCTCTCACCCCCATCCCCCCACCCCATTAACGAACAGCAAATAGATTGCCTGTGTTTAGTCAAAAGCTTGAGCCCATTCCTTATTCGCTCTGTACTACAATATGACTTTAAGTGCACACAGGAGATGGCAGAGGACCAAACGGGTTCAGCAGTTTATGTTTGAGGTTTGATCTCCACAGGCAACCGTTCCTTCCTCTGTTCTCCTATTCTCTTTGCGACAACTGTTTGAATTCCTCTGACCATGCCAGCTGTTACAGGGCTATAGTGGAATGCTTGGCTACACCACCATCTATCTCGAACTCAGTCTACAAGAACGAACCTAAAACTGAGCATCTAATTGTGCGCTACAACGCGAAGCTGAAATTCTGCACGCTAAACTGAAAGCAGCTATGCTGTATTGTGTGTGTGTGTGTGTGTGTGTGTGTGTGTGTGTGTGTGTGTGTAATTAAAACTAACCTATAAGAGGATTACATTTTATTATAAGCAAAGAGCATCTTTAAAAATGGCTTCAACTAATATTCATTGTGTTAATATTGTGTTAATATTCATCTATTTAAATATTTATTCTTTAATTTGATGTCATTTTGCTTTATTTATATTTAATGATTTATCATGTTTGTTTTTGTTTATATAATAATAATAATTATTATTATTATTATTATAAATAATTGTATTAATAATTTATTTCTATTTTTTAAATTTAATAAAATACATTCAATAATGAAATAACAATTAATTGGTTTAATAATATCTACATATTTAGCTTTAGCTAAAAATAACAAGCTAACCACAGCAATAATTATTTTTAATAATTGTACTTTGATATTTCTGTATTTGTATTAATATATTTTGATTAGCCTTGGTTCAACTTGAATAGTTTTTAATGCTAATTGAAATATATTTTAGATTTTCGATTTTACACCTCATAGTATTATATTTCACCTAAAAGTCTTTTATTTTGTTTATATATTTCGATCAAGTGTTTATTAGAAATATGAATAAGAATGGTTTAAGATAAGCAACGACGAATTCCCGACTGCAGGAACTCCCACACTCTCTGGGCACCACAAGGAGGCTATGCAACCACGAAAGGGCACCTGGTCCTCAGGCTACCAGGACGATATGGGTTCTATATCTGGCAAATGAAATTTTGTGTGCAGAGCGGGGTGTGGGACCACACTTGGTTCCATCCTGAGTCTTCAGTGTTTTTACCTCGCCAGAAGATCACACCTGACCCTGAATTGAATTACCCAGGGCCAGGTGAGCTCAGTTCACCAGCCTACTCCAACTCCAACTCTGGAATATTAGAACTCTTACTTGATCCACATGTCACTGCTTCTAATAAGAAACAGATTGAAATCAGCATGAACTCATCTACCTTGAATCTGGGAGAAAGTGAAGTTAACGCAAAGCAGGTCTGCCTGGACATGTGAAAGACCATGACATCATTTCTGTGAAATCTAGGTCAAGCAGGCGGGGCAGTGGGAGGAGGAAATGAACATGACCAGAAATGTGTCTCATAATATCTTTCCTAACATTTGCTTTTTTACTCAAAAGCCATTTTAAAAAAGAAAATCAGCATTTATGGACTTTGATTGTTACAGCTTTGGTAGACTTCTGGTTTAGTGCATTAAAAATGCTGTATAAAGCTGTATATAGTGCTCTGCACACAGAGTATTATTAGAGTTACTTCCAATATAACATGGAGTTATTTCCAGAATAGTTGGCTCAGACCTGTTCTGCTTTATCTTTTGTTTATGCTGGGTTCCTTTAAGAGGCGCCAGGCTTCAGCTCCACAGAGCTCTGACACAAATTAAGCCCTGCATGTAATGCACACTGTCGTTAGACCCTGGCACAGTGGAAACATTATCTGGAGCAACGAAACACTTCACCATCTGACAGGCCAACGGATGCATTTGTGAATGCTTGAGCCGACTGTCATAGTTCCGCTTGTAACATTTGTTAGATGTAGAGTAACTGAATAACCACCCCTTACACCCAGAGAAGGAAATTCGGAATGCCTCTGCATCTGCGTGCTTGCAACCTTGTGGAAAATTTGCACATGCTTCCTTCCTGTTTCAAATCATTTCCACAAAGTTTTGTCTGGATGGGTTTGGGGTGGAGCAATTCGACTTCCCATCCTTGTACATCCTTGTTTAAGGAAAATTCGAACTCATTAACGCTCCAGAATCTAGTGGGAAGCGTTTCAATTTGTTCCCTTGCTCACTTGGTCCTTGTTCACTAACCAGACCCTATGTAGGTCTCTAGTAAAGCGGACATTACAACAGAACTTGGAAGCATTTACTCGACAGACTAACATCACATCGCAGAGACTGGTGGTTACAGAAATGGGTTCAAGTACACAAACGTATCCATTTAACAAGACCACGGGTCTAACAAGATGACTAAACATGTTAGCAGTGAGCAAAGTGCTAAAAAAAAAGTGCTAAGGGCTAACAGAAGGTAAAGGCACCTGGTGATTTAATAGTTAAGGTGGAATACTGACCAGAATTTCCAGGGTTCACTGACCTAAAGCATGGCACATAACCCATTGTTTAGATGGTCAAGACAAGTTAAATGTGTTTATTTTTTACAACCGAACAATGTTTCTAAGCAAGCTCACAAATATCGAGGCCCACAACCCTAAATGATCATGCCTATAGGGTGACGGTGGGAAGGAAAAAAAAACACACAAAATGTGTGTTTGGAGGCTCAAACAGGGACTCAAATGTCCTCGTGCGTTGTGTGTTGTGCGTCTTAGAAGTGTATTGGAACTCACTTGAGATAAGTGCGTCTGCTAAAAGTCTTACAGTTCAAGGAAACAAAGGGCTTACGACAACCATGCTAAAGCTAACAAAGCACTAGTTCAAAATTTAAAGACTTGCATGTGACTACGTTCTCGTGAGAGGCAATAAGGACTAATTTGGAGTTATGTGGTAACTGTTAAGGTGGTTATAATATTGCTATACAAAGTGGCATACGTTATGTACAAGCAGTGATTGTTGTGTACTCGCTTTACGGTGCATTCTGGGTAACGTAGTGCGCTAGCGAGGGAATTTGATCGTGTGTTGAGAATTCAGAAAGCGCTATGGTCCATGGTCTGATTAACGGGATAAAGTACAGATTAGGCTTCTACAACCCCAATAGGTTCACTCGCTCAGCAGACCCAACGAGCGGTCGCTAAACGGGCCTCTGATAGGGCCATTCCGTCATCAATCTGGCGTCATCAATTTTAAGCCCCGTCTCCCAGAGCTGTTCGGGCTACATTTGCTTTTTCAACCGCGCGCCAATCCTGAGGACTTTAAGCTAAACTTCATCTCTATATTACCGACAGAACAATGGTGAGTAATACTACAGGTCTCCTCCTGATCTCAGAGCGTTTAGATTTCTATCTAATGCGATTTATTTAATCGCGTCTATTTGAACCGGGTTTTTGTTTTTGCCCGCTTTTTACCCAAATGCGTGGTAATAGAGGAAAGCAATGGGCACAGGGTACCAAGAGTACAAAGCCTGTACCTCGAAAGAAATAGATCCGGCTCGGAAACGACTTGAGAAATTCTATTAGTTATTTGGGAGGCACTTTGATTTGTGGTGAAAGTCCACGTGGAGCTGCATTTCTCCCTTGATTGGTCTAGAACCTGAGGTCCATCTCTTTGAGTCCGTATGAATGATCAGTCTTGGGATGAGACTGATTTCTAATTAAACCACTAGAGCGTTTTGGTGCACGTTTGGTGATCGACTGATGCACTTCCGTTGCTGTACCTTGGTAGCAGTATCTCCAGTAACTGATCATCTTGGTTGGCATCAGTTGTTTCCATGACAATGCCTGATAAGGGTGGCATGGTGGAGCGAGTAGCGACCAGCTCCAAAGATCCCTGGTTCAATCTCAACCTTGGTTAATTGGTCCCTGGTATGACTGGTACAGGTGTAACCTTGCTCCTGTCATGAATGGGCATTGATGCTGATGCGATATTAAATTAACAAACAAAGATGGCTGATGGACTGGCTCTCTTACCTTGTTGCCATTAACCCCCCCCCCCCCCCCCCCAAAATAAAAAATAAATAAATAAATTAGTTATTTGGGATATTTAAATTTGCCCCAAATGGATTCTTTGAGGGAATAAAATGTTTGGATTTGGCTGTCGTGTTAAACGTCTGAGTTCGCTTTCCTTTCCATCCACGTCTTTCTTGATCCGTTTGTTGTAACAGGGTTTTATTATCAGCGCGCCGGATCGTCTTGCAGGTATGTTTACATCACGTGTGCTCAAGGAACGTTTTCGAAGGCTTAACACGATGGCAGTACTTTAACTGCTAGGCCATGCTGGTTAAATGGTTTCCATCACAGTGTCTGGGCAGTGGTGGCTCCATGATCTGAAGGGTCCTTGAACAAAGGTCCTTAACCGTCACTGTATTTCAACGTGCGTCGGCTGTACGTTGAAATATTGTGTCAGTTCCATGCCTGCTGGTGTTAAATAAAAGTTTTCCTTCTTGAATTGAAATGTTTAGACACGTTTGTCCATGGAAAAGGGGTTTAATCGGAATGGGAATTCAGTATTATTGATCCAAATGACTGTGAAGTCAAAGAGTCACCGTTTAAGAGCGATTACACAACAATTTACCAGAAATTCGATGTTATTCTCAATCTCCTTTCTTGATCGTGGTCGTTTGACATTATCATTTACTCTCTCCCAAGGTGGAGTGGATAATGGGTTCTTTAGGAAAAAAAAATCTCTGGGATTTATTGGTTGTTTTAATAGTTACTAATGTCTAAAGGGCTAAACGAAGTAAAGGGAAGGATTCGTTTAAAGAAATGATGTTTAATCACCGAGGTGAAACGGCAAACTCCAGTGTCTAGCTGTCCTGAAGATTTGAAGTGGGTGGTTTGAATTAACTTGAGGCCTTTGGTTACAAATCTCCAGCGAATAAAATGGCTTGTTATACTGCTCAAAGAAATCTGGGGGCTATTTCATAATGTTGGTGGTGAGTTTGTTTGCTGGTAATGTGAATGTAACCCATGGACACTGATTCTTTCTTCTGAAAACCCTCCATTGTCCAGTTTGGCAAGCCCACATGCATCCCTGATGCAGTGCATTGTGATGTAGATTTTTGCCCTTCCTCCCTCGGCCATTCACTGAAAGAGACAGGGTGGCGTCTCCAGCAGCTGCTGACTGGATCTTATGCCTGGCGTGGCTGAATATCTGGCATTCCTGATGGGTGTGACAAATCCCGCAAATGTCCTTGAGAGACAAACTCCTCATCAGCATGGTACCCCAGTTATGATGTGATAATCACGGTGTTCATTCTGATACGCGTCTCATGCTTGGATAATGTAGAAATCGAATTGAAGCTTCATTAAAAGCCATCTTCTCATTTTGGAGCTTCTCAGCTGCTGCTCTGTGGTTCATTGGGTGGGGCTATTGTACGGCATTTCTGCTTTCAGTAACCTCGGAAAGTGTGTTTTGCTGACATGTGGCTTCGTTGTGCAGGCCCGTAGCTGTCCAGGCTGCCTGATATCAGCAGTTTTCCACGTGACCGTGATCCTGTGCGGCTTCTTTAGAAAATAATAATCCACGACTTTCTCTCCACAGCGCGAGTGCATCTCCATCCACGTGGGTCAGGCCGGGGTCCAGATCGGCAATGCCTGCTGGGAGCTC
>JAUZST010014441.1:0-10612 GCA_034779995.1 Parotocinclus haroldoi
GTGTGTGTGTGTGTGTGTGTGTGTGTGTGTGTGTGTGTGTGTGTGTGTGTGTGTGTGTGTGTGTGTGTGCATGTAAAGGGGGGAAGGTGATACATTTAACATTAATATACTGCAAAGGTATTTATACACATGTTGGTGGTTTGTGTATTTTGTTAGTAATTTTTGTTTTATACTATTAATTCAAAGGTTTGGTAAATGCTGGTTACCCTTTATTATATTTTCTTTGTATCTCCTATAACAAAGGGTAGAGGGTTACAACCAAACTCTTCCTTTATTAATCTCCAAAACAGTTTTTTCCCTCTTTTTAATACCTGAATTATTGACACTTGCAGGTTTCTTTACTCTACATTTGTCGCTTGTTGGAGATGTTGAAGATTCAGACTGAACTCATGTTTTTATCTTGATTCTTGTCTTCTTACACCAACTTGGGGTTACACCAACACAGTGGCATTTACCAACTATTGTCACCTAGTCTCTTCTTACAATCTCAGTTCTTTACTGTTTTCTTATTCTGATCATTTGCTCCTACGGTTTACAGTCTCCCTATAAACCTCATCGGTACAATCAGATCGGAAAAAGTTACACAAAAGGAAACTCTAAACATTTAGGATATTTTTGACAGAATGAATATAAGACATTTTGTGTTTTTGTCAATAGCTGACATGACCACATGGGCAGGGGCAATACAGGGTTACATTCTCAAATCCCACTTAAAATAAAATTGCGAAAGTCAGGCACGCCCAATAGTCAGGTCTTTTTCTCTGGGCTCAGATGCATCTGGGAAGGACCTTCACACAATGTAAACATTGTAGTTACAATAATAAGTATTCCATGTCTGTTTTTGGGAAGATAATCCAGAAAGTTACACATTTTCAGTTTTTAGAAAAGTACATTGAGATTTTAGAGCAACATAAGCTGCCTTTAACATCTCAGGGTCGTCCATGCATTTTTTAACAATAAAATGCAAAACAAGCCAAATAAAAAAAAAAATTAGGATTGAAACATGCAAATCCCTTTTAGTTTTTCGTTGAGGAAATTTCAATAATGTTCTCACACATTTGTTTGAAAATTGGAGATTCACTCTAGCTTTGTTAAAAAACCCCTCTGAGTCATATTTAAAAAAAATGAAATTTATACATTAATAAAGGAGGTAGTTAATAATGCTGCCTCTAAATGCATTTTGTAATGATGTAAATAAATCATTTAGCAATTATAAAAATGTGAATCAATGGTAATATTATATTACTATTAATTTTACAAGCTGAGCTTTTAAGAACGTGAGAATATGAGGCATGCCAAATGTAAAGCAGGAGAACATTCCAAAGTATTTGGCAAATGCATAATCTCTTTTTTTATCTGTGACTGTGGTTTTTCCAAGAGCAGCTGACAACATAAAAAACAGGCATATCTACAGGCTGTTTGAGACCATCAATGTAATTTCGTATTGGACTCCATAAATGTACTGGAAGACAAGACAGTTATACCTGGAGTAATATGTTCGTGTTTTTCATGCCAGGTAACATTCCAGCCGCAGCATTCTTAACACTCTGAACCAATTATAGATGATCAAAAGATGATTTCTTTATATCATAACACAATGGCATTAAACATAACCCAGCATTGATGTTACAGAGGCATGACAGACTGAAAAATCTCAAACTTTTTGATTTAGAAATTGTTTTAAGCTGGAAAAACTACTTTTATGATTTATAAGCATGTATCATTTGATGAAATTTCAGTTTTGAAATACGAAATGGTACAACACCAAATCAGCAAAAGTTGGGACACATTGGAAAATTAAAATGAAAGAAATAAACCCACTTTGTTCCTTAAATTTATTTATATGTAACTGCAGACAGTGTAAACCTATCCATCCACCGTAGGGCACATGCACACAGTCACACACTAAGGTCCACTTCGGATACACCAATTAACCTTACACGCATGTCTTTGGGCTGTGGGAGGAAGTACCCTGAGTGAACTCGCTCAGAAACGGGGAGGACATGATGCAGACTCCACACAGAAATGACCCGCTCCACCCTGGGATTGAACCCGGGACTGCTGTGAGGCGGCGGTGCTACCCAGTGTAAACCCAAAAAAGGTACCTATAATTATGATTTGGTGTAAATGCAGTATCCACGAAAGGTTGATTGTTTGGAAAGCAAAGATGGGAAGAGGATCTCCAGTTTGTCAACAAATGCATGAGTAAATGATTGAGATGCTTAAAGACAATGTCACATGCATTGAAATTAAACAACAAAACATAAATAAATGTTAGGAACACTTTTTTTTTATCTGCCTTTTCTATATCGTTCGAATTTTTTCTAGTTTGGGGATTTGGAGATGGAACTAACCTGCTCAGGTTAACGTTCAAACTCTCAGTTACAGAAGAAGAACCAGAGACTATAACCTCTGTATAACCTCTGTCTCAGAATCCTGTTTGAAATCCATTTTAAATGCCCTGGATAGGCTTGATGAGTCGTCTTAGGGAGTAATGTAATGTAATTGCATGTAATGTAAATACATTACATTACAAGAACATCTATCTTTATGATAAGATTAAATCTATTAACCTTTGTACCTTGGCCCGGTCCAGCCTCTCTGCTCCTTCCTCCTGGAGTCTCTTAATACATTGGCTCCCCTTAGCACTAAAACTCTCCTTAATCACTTTGTCTTCCCGGTATATTTTACTGAACTGCAATCCACCCATCCATTATCTTCCGCTTAATCCAACTGGGATCACGGGTCAGCCGGTGCCCACCCAGCAACTCTGGGCACAAGGGCAGGAACCTTGACAGGGTGCCAATCCATCAAAGGGCACACACACACAGACACAGTAGGACCACTTTGGAGACACCAATTAACCTAACACGCATGTCTTTGGACTGTGTGAGGAATCCAGAGTACCCAAAGTAAACCCACAGGGAGGACATGTACCCTGGGATTGAACCCGGGACCTTATTGCTGTGAGGCAAAACACTGCACCTGAACTGCAATATATGGGCAAAAGTTTGTGGACACCCCTTTAAATGAGTGTTATTTGTTTTTTTAACAACACTCACTGCTGGTTCATATTGTGAAGTACACTAGCTTATACTCTCCATAGACAAACAGGTCTGGGTCCTTTCTGTGTGGTCTGTATGCGTTCATGTGGTTTTACTCCAGGTGCTCCGCTTTCCTCCCACAGTCCAAAAATATGCTTTAAGTTAATTGATTATGCTAAAGTGGCCCTAGCATATGAGTCTGTGTGCCCTATGATGGATTTAAACCCTGACTAGGGTTGTTCCTGCCTTGTGCCTGCAGTCCTGTATAAGATTAGCAGAATGAGAAAGTGATGAATGAATGAATACAAACTTCTGACGTCTTTAAAAGTCACTAAGTAATTTATATCCCGAGAGCAACTTAATTGCCTTCTCTGAACTGAGTTATGCTTACTTACAAGCCTTTGAAGTAAAATTTCTGCAATCAATAGCTCATTGGCAGCCTCCATCACTCACAAGCTATCTTCCATCTCCATCATTTCCTCTTTATCTGGCAACCCATCCTCTCCCCATCTGTCTGCTTTTAATACTGTTGACTCTTTCCATATTGCTGATGTTGTTAATGCGCCTTCCTTGTGTGCCACCTTACAACACTTGTTAATCAGTCACTGTCAGGTACCTGATCTAACCCTGTTCTAACGTCTTTAAGATGTTACTCCCGTCCTTAAAAAGCTCAGATTAGATTCAACCAAGCTGTCCTACCGCCAATCTTTTCTTTGTGGCCGAATTCTTGAATGAGTAGCTGATAAACAGATTGAGCATGATCCAGTACCAGTACACTATCAGTACTGTGGTAGCCTAGTGATTAGGGATTAAGGATTATGGACCAGAAGATCCAAGGTTCAAATCCCACCTCTGTCCTCTGGATAAGGGCGTCTGCCAAATGGCATAAATGTACGTTGTAAGTTGCCTGTTACACGTCTGTACAGGAGTCCTAATCGGCGTCTCACTGCAGCATGCGTTCTTTTGTGTACAAAACGGAAAGAATTCAATTGTAGGAGCTCAGAGTGAGATATCAGCTGGTACAAATACCAGCACATATTTGCAAAAAACATTTTAGAAAAAAAGTATGTTTGGCACAACACTGCTGCAGAAATTATGACGTTTCATAAATACGGATATCATAAATATTGTCCAATCAGCATCAGAGTTCATTCAGATGTCTCTTGTTTACTTACTTTGGTTAGATGTTATGAATGCTGGGCAGCACGGTGGCACCGCTGCCTCACCACAAGAAGGTCCCGGGTTCAATCTCAGGGTGGAGCGGTCTGGGTCATTTCTGTGTGGGGTCTGCATGTCCTCCCCTTGTCAGCATGGTTTTACTCCGGGTACTAAGGTTTCGTACCGCAGTCCAAACGCATGCGTGTTAGGTAACTTGGTCACTCTAAATTGCTTCAAGGTTGTAATGGTCTGACTGCCTAGTCAGCGGGGTGGTGCTGAATAATGTCTAATTATTAGTCTCTGTCTCTGACCATCGACATCTACAAGGTATCTGATGGACTGGTCGCTCAAGGTGTTCGAGGTAAAGAATGCCAAACACTTGGACAGAAACCTAGAAACCTGGACAGGGCGCCAGTCCGTCGTAGGGTTTACACACACAGCCACACATACAGTCACACACTCAGGGCCACTTCGGAGACACCAGTTAACCTAACACGCATTAACCGGACACTTTTTTTCTTTGGTCTGAGACAATTGAACCGAACTACACGTTAGAAATGCACTCTAATGTCAGGCCATGTTTTTCATGACTGCAATATTGCCAGAATGAGACCAACTCTTTTCCAGTCTGCTGCTGAAACGCTTTTATGCCCATTCGTCTAGGCTGTTATTACTCCCTCACAGGCATTAGTTCTTCCCATCATAAGTTTCAGATGGTTCAGAACTCTCCTGCTGTCCTTCTCATGGTCCTACAATCATATTATAGCCATTGCTTAAATTTCTTACTGGCTTCCTGTGAAGTAGAACATTCAGTGCTCACAATTTTTTTTCACAATCTTCTGCTCATGTACAAAGCACGTAACCACCTTGCTCCTTCTACCCGTCAGACCTTCTTCTTCAATGCCAGTTCACCTATTCATTTCGATCATGCTCAACTGGTTCATTGGCCATTCCACCGTTTAGCTTTCATTTTTGTTGACCCATATTTGGTCCCGTCTCTTCACATATCAAACTGTCTATTTCGCTTATTTATCTATTTGGCCTACAAGTTTCCTTATGCTTAATCAAATGTTCTTGTTATTTCTATGTATGTGAGTTATGTGACATCTCAATGAGGTATTTGTGTTTTCGAAAATTAACATCCAAATGCAACCCTTAAATCCGAAAAAAAAAAAAAAAAAAACCTGACTATGCAAAACCACACGCTCCAATAGTACAAAGGCATGGCTGCTGAAGAAACAGGACTGGATTCATCTGCCTGCAGCCCTGACCTGTTCCCAATAGAAAATGTGTCAAGAAACGTGAAATTAATGATGGTTAATTGTGATGGCGGTGGGCTACCGTATTAGGCCGCTGCTTAAGAAAATATGAAAGTGTGCCACGGTTTTTGGTTATGAATGATATACTTCTATTTAATAACCTATAATATGGGCGCTTGGGTGGCAAGACTTCAGTTTGCTTGCCTGACATCTCGCAATAATCTGGTATTAGTTCCATAGGTTCCTTCTGGCCAGATCTGGTAGCGCACAAACCTTTTTGACCATCCCCTAGCAGTGGAAGAGCGATATCCCTCCCAGATCTTGTTTCTGCTTCCAGATACAGATGCAGTTAATTCCACCACCTGGGTGCCAGTACAGAAAAAAGTCTTGATGCTCATCTTCCATTAAATCTTGAGTGGTGAGTCAATTCAAGCCAAGATTGTGTCCTGGAGGGTACAAGGTATAGAGCAGGGTTTCATTAGGGCCTTTAGGTAGGAAATGTCTAGTCCATTTCTTCTCTTTTAGGTTAAAGCATCAGGGTTTTGGATCTGATGCAGCAGCTGTAGCAAAGAAAACACACTTTTGGTGGACTGAAACCCAGATGAGCAACTGCATTCTCAACCTGTTGCAGGGGTCTAATCTTACCCATGGGTAGACCACCTCGAAGAGCCTTGCTGTAATTAAGTCCTGATGCAACAAGAAATTGGACAAACACTTGGGTGGGTTCCCTCCTCAGGAAGGTGTCAAATTCTCCTGATTTCATAGAGGGGATACCTGCATGGCTGGGCCAGTTTGTCTATATGAAACTCAAATCTCAATCTGGGTACTCCACGGTATCTTGTTTCCTTAGAAATTGTGATGGAGGAGTTTACCGAGGACATGACAAGATCGTGACATGGGGATGACTACGGGAATGTAAAGCAGCTCAGATTTGCTATGGTTTAGCTTCAGATGATGAACAACACAACTAACACAAAAAGTCAACACAGACAAACATAGCTAACTTTAGGTTACTTTTTCAACTGCTACGAAGTTATTTTCTTAATTTCATTTTACCTTATGCGCATTCTTACATGATACAGAGGCTATACGGTGATGCTACTACATAGATTCAGGTCAGCTTGTCAAGCCCTGGGTCCAAACATGGTGAAGAAGCATGCAAGCAGATGGAACAGAACAGATCTCCCATGTAATCAAAAGTGGAATTGAAATACTACTGTTCATTTGTGCTTCCTCAGTAATGGTTTCTGCTGTAGAAATCCTTATTCTATCTTTATTATTTACATTATTTAGGAGACGCCCTTATCCAGAGCGACTTACAACTCATACGGTCTTACAATTTAATCAATGGTGGGTTAAGGGCCTTGCTTAAGGACCCAACTGTTTCAGCTTGGCAGAGGTGGGATTTGAACACTGGACCATGAGGTCCACAGTCCTGTACCTTAACCGCTAGGCGTCGTATTTGGAATAGCAAAAATGTTAGTTTAACGGCAAAATCTGCCACGAATACAGCAATAATGACCTAGACTATTCTATTTGTCCTCAGATGGGGGCTGAATGACATAAAAGTGAAAAAAACAGTGTTTAATTTCATTAAAATGAAAAGAGTACAATGAGTTCTATACAACACAAGACAAACAGTAATATTTCTATTTTGTTTGGCTCACAAAGGGGGGCAGTAACAAATGGGCAGTAGATCTTAGATGTACCCCAAATTTTGCATTTTTTTAGATACATCTAGATACATTTTTTATTCCTTGTTTTATAATGTACTTTTAAAATCATTGTGTTGAGTTTATAACACAAGTTCTGTTTTTTTCCAGCCCTAATGCTTTTATTTCTTGTTATGTAAAGTACTATAAAGGTGCTATAGTACAGGACTATAGACCAGAAGGTCCAGAGTTCTAATCCCACCTCTGCCAAGTTTCTTAATCCACATTTGCGCTGTGTTTAAGTCACTTTTAGAAAGGTCAGTTGATCAGACTCATGCCTGAGACTCAATACGCCCATACAGGGAGAACATGCAAACTCCACACTGGAGCTGGAGCTGTAAGTGAACAGAGCTAGGGTCATCCCGTCTCTATGTGACCTTGGGGACAGATGATGAGACACCTGATTATAGTGCCTACAGCATTCCAGACCTTCCAGAATTTAATCTAATCACTAACCTTCTTCAGTTTGATGAATCAAGTGATTACAAGCATGAGAGTGTGGTCTTACAATCAAGCATTTGCATCAGTTACGATGATGAAAAACCAGCAGAACTACACAATGTTTAATTATAGCCTTTCTGCACGGCTGGAATTGCTAGTCCTCGAAGAACAAAATTGGGATCTGATTGTGTTTTTGCAAATATTGACATTTGAGAGAATGTTCCCACATCCATCTTTGCCCTTTTTTTTTATTCTGCTACTGATCATTTTTTGTATTTTGGGTGAAGTTTGCATAAGTGCTTTGTAGTGTTGTAGTACTTTAGTCTGGGAACAAGTGGTCTCATTTGCACTTGGTCTTGTTTCTGGACTCGAAAATTGCTGTCGAACCATGTCCAGTGGTCTAAGGTAACGTTCCTAATAAACTGAACTGAATATCAACAATCCATTCAAACAGAAAATCTAAAAAGGAAAGAAAAGTTCCTGCTCTTCTCTTTCAGTTAACCTACTGTGTTTTATTTTGAATGGACTGATGTTCAGATTGGAAGTGCACATTTCCAGCGCATTTTGGTGCACAAATTCTGGAATTATTATTATTTTCACATTCAAAAACACTTATGGAATTTGTTGGCTATATCCAGTTGACCTTATGTGGTGACTTCTGCCAACAAAAAAAAAAAACCAAAACAAAACTTAAACCATCACCATCGTTTGCTTCCAAAAAAGAACAATACAATAATAAATAATACTGTAATTTTAGGTTATATATTATTTATTGTTAAATATTCATTCATCATCTTCCGCTTAATCCACACGGGGTCTCGGGCCAGCCGGTGCCCACCAGGCAACTCTGGACGCAAGGGCAGGAACAACCCTAGATGGGGCGCCAATCTATCGTAGGGCACACACACACACACACACACAGTCACACACTAAGGGCCACTTCAGAGACACCAGTTAACCTAACATATGTTTTTGGACTGTGGGAGGAAACCGGAGTACCCGGAGTAAATTCACAGAGACAAAGAAAGGACCCAGGCCGCTTCACCCTGGGATTGAACCCAGGACCTTCTAGCTGTGAGCCACCGATGATTTAATATAATTCTAATATCTATTAGTAAAGTGAATTAACTATTCCATTACCTTCATTTTATTTTTAATTCCTGATTAAATAAATCGTAATGTGTTTTCAGTCTCATGTCGGTTTCAGCCACTCACGGTCTTGGCCTTGCCTGAAAGTCAGCTTTCGCGTTTTTTTTTAATACAACATTATTCCTCTGGATAATAATTTTAATGATAATAATATGTAAGTTGGTTTGAGCGTGTCATAACTGAGCCAATCGGCGGACCATCGGATCTGCAGCTCGTGTGCTGGTGCCGATGTTGAGGATATTTGGTTCTGTTCTGTTCAGACTACTCTCTGTTCAGTCTAACCGAGTGTCTTTGACGACAGTGGTGGCACAGTGCCTAAGGCCAATTTGGTTCAAAAAGAGGTTTACATACTTTTTATGGCTCAGCTTCAGTCGAACTTGGAACAAAAACACAATTCCTTGCAGCTTACCAGATATTTAATGTACTGTGTGATAGTCACATCTTTGTCAGTCATTCTTTAGTTCCACAGGTATGGTTTCTCAAGAAACTGTGAACAGCAGGAAATTGTTTTTAAAAGACAAATTAATCAAATCACTGGTGTGTATCCCCGTGGCTCGAAATCATCGGCTGTGAGACTGGAGCTAATTTAATACGGATTTTAGGTGCAGGAAGATTACCGCCTCTGTGGGCAAATTGTGATAATGATGATTATAATAACTGGATGCAATGTACCGCAGGAATCCTGAGAATGCTGCACAGTGCCGAGTGTGTTTCAGTACTCGCTGATGAGACTGAACCTCAGTGGTTCTCTCCTCATTATGAATCCCAGTATGATGTGACAGATTCAGTGTGGTGAATCTATTTCACTGCAATAATACAGAGGTTTAGGGACTGAACTATGGACCAGAAGGCCCATAATTGGTCGGATTTCACATTTAAAGACTGAATTCTAAGAGTCTAAGTCTAAATATTTGTGATTAATGCGGTATTTAAGTGGTAACCAGTGCAGAGACGACAGAACGGGACTGATGTGATTACATTTTCTAGCTCGACGAGAACATGCAGCAAGTTCGGCTCATTACGTTAGTTTGTGCGAAATATGTCACGTTTTGTTTTCTAGATGCCGCCCTAAGATCGTTAATGGAGGCCACCCTCGGATCCACGGCTGTATCGGGCCGTGTCTGGATCCTCGACCGTAACACGCAGCCCCTGGATCATCGGCCATCAAAGGCCATTCCAGGATCCCCGGCTCTCGAAAGCCTCCTTTTTATTATCCCCTTTTGTCATTTTATTTTCTTTTTGTTCAGGTTCTCTTTTGTTCGTTTTTATTTTATTATTATTGCCGTCATGTGGACCCCCCGGCTCCAAAGCCATTGCTGTGGACCCCGCGGCACCAGAGCCGTTCTGCAGACACTCGACGCCTTGACATTTTGAGGACCCTCGACGCCCCAGCTGCTGCGGAGCTTCGACATATCTGCCTTTCTACAGACCCCCAGCACTGTGGTCCCCCATATCGGACCTCAGGACTTCCGGGTCATCGCCATCCTCTGAACCCGGATGGGACTATTAGTTTGTTTTTATGCCTGACTTCCCCTTTTTTCCCCTGTGTTACCGAACAGCCATCTAAGTTTAGGACAGAAGTAGCCAACCTGTATTTCACAGTTTTGGGTCCAGCTAATAAAACCTCACTTCTATCTGGGTTAATTAACATGAAATTAAATTACATCTAAATGTATTCAATAAGTCTAATTTTTGTACTTCCTTAACACGATTCTCTATTTTACTGATTGTAAGGCCGTCTTTTGGATCAGCTGATATGTACAGCTGTGTAACATCTGCATAGCAGTGAAAACTAACACCATGCTTACAAATAATTGAGCCTAAAGGTTGCATGTACAGGGAGAATAAT
>JAUZST010014442.1:0-10612 GCA_034779995.1 Parotocinclus haroldoi
ATATATTATAACATATCAATATAACATAAGATCATTGTGAAAATAAATACTGATAATAAATAAATACAATAACGTAAAAATGTGCTTTTGATTCATGCTCTAATGGTACCGTAATATTAAAATGATTTAAGAATGAATTGTAATGAAACACTTTAGATGAAAATGGTTAAAGCTCATATGTTCCTCAGCAATGTGAGTGGTAAGTAATAACTTTTTTTCCTAAATACAATACATAGAGATGTGTTTCTAGCATTTCTTGCTGTAATGTACTGTAAAAAAACAACAATCTTAGTCTGAACCTGAGCTCATAACTAATCTGTTTCCATGCACTTACAGCTTTATTAAAGGGACATTGTGATGGTTAGTACCTGCATCTGCATACACTTTGTTGTGGTTTAGTAAAATGAGGTTAAAAAAAAAAAACAGAACAGTGTCTACTTCCTATTTTGCTTGTCATCATGCTTATTTTTGGTTTTGTATACCAGGAGATGAACTGTGCAGTGTCTATAGTCATGCAGTCTTTTTATGCTACTGTAATCTAAATATAAAGGGTATTTTCACAATAAAACTGGGTGCAAAGCAACAGAGATACTGCTGATAACAGCAATAAATTGATTGAATGAACTGAAACAAATGATACTTATGTTTGATGGAAGCCAAAAATGCAAAGTCAGAATTACGAACAACACCGAAGATCAGCCGTAGGAAATAAAGGCTCAACAAATGTTTGTACCTGTTTATACAGCTAGTGGGTGGACTATTTAAAAAGGCCCAAATACATAGACTTACTCCATGCACAGCTTGTTACAAATAAGTAGAGATGTAACGATGTATCGTGACAAGATGCAAGCGTGATGCATAAAAGGCATGCTGGGTATCATTTAAGCAAGTAAGTTGGATTATTCGATTTTTGTTTATCACACCATCGAATGCATTTGCATTTTGTTTTAACACCAGAGGGTGTCATGCTTAGAGATGCATGTGCTGTTCTCAGTGAGATTCTAATTTCTTTTAATTGCAGGGGACTAATGATTCTTTACAATTTATGCAAGAACACATTATATTATTCTGAATCGCAATTCTCCGGAAATATAAAAGGGAACGTTTTTAAACGTGGTTATTTAAGACATGGTGATGCTACAAAAAGAGCATTGTGTTTGCAATTTTAAACCTGTGATTCTATCTGTGATTTCTTTTACTTACAGGGGACTAACTGTTTCAGTTACAAACTTGTTCAAGAAATGTGCATTGTTTACAAAAAAAAAGGCTCTAAACTCATAAATCGAGTTAGAACAGGCTCTAGTTTAAATGTGAGCTAATGAGCTTGGACATTAAAAGGTACTGAGCTTTCAAATGAATTATGGAATTCTGATCTTAAACCAACTCTAACCTCTGCTTGTGGATCTGCAGCTTTGGCTTCAGTGATCAACTAAGCTGAAGAAGCAAATGCACTGCACTAGAGTGCAACAAAATGACAATAACAGTGTGATAGTGCAAAAGAAGCAATTGAGATAGGAATCTGTTGTTATTATTAAGTAAAATATGTTTATTAAAGTACAGTACAGTACACTATGACATTCTATGTTGCACAGTGCTGTACAGTGGCCTTGCTGAATAATTATTTATTCTAATTTATTACAAATATTAAGACCTCGGCCATCAAAGAGAACAGCCCCTGTTCACATGGACAGTAAACGGCACATACCTGTACTTTAGAAGAATTGAAGATTTCACTACTTGTAGTTAATGCTAATAAATAATTAAACACTATCAAATCTTTACTGCCAAGATTATTTCGTCTGAGGTTCAGGCTAACAAGTTTTACACAAACCTGGCCGGTAAGGCAGGGGGTCAAGGAAGAAGCATCTTCTGGAAAAATCCTACTTAAAAAAAGTTTTAAAACGAGTTTTGCTTGTCCTTCTGAATTCATTTGGCAAAAATTTTTATGTTTGGAAAAAAGCAGAATTTAACTTGGACTGAAAACCAAACACAGCACAGCAAACCACTAAAAATGTATTACATTTACTGTAAAGTATGGTGGAGATAGCATTTTGTTTTGTGTGTGTTTTTTTTACTGGGTTACTGCTCAGGATTAAAGAGAAAGCAAATATTGTCGAGTACACCCAAATTCCTGCTAGACAGCTCCAGATGGGCTGGTTGTTCATATTCCAGCACAACAGTGACTGTGAACACATCGCCAAAACACACCGCAGTGACTCACTGGCTATACCTACATATTATGATATTTTAGCTCAAGTATATCAAATTTATCCAGTACAAAAAAGTGCAGAATTTTCCCCAGTGGGATTTGACTGAATAGGCCCTTCATATTTCTTTCTTTAAGGAATGCTTTATAGTTCAGTGAATAAAGTCATAGAGTGAATTTGTGAACTGGCTGAAATGCAGATATGCATATTTTTAAGTTATTTTGTTCAAATGTTATGCATTTACAATCTTGTAAATATAATATTTATATGCTGTAGTTTTATGTTCTCCAATTTATTACTACACATAGTTTTACATAATACTGCATTATCTCTCATTTTAGTCTCCATATTATTATATTTGTTAAAAATACATAGTTTTTTATTTCTTACATAACATTTTTTGGAATGATTTTATTTTTTAATGTGCTCTCTGTTAAGATATATCTTCTGTTCATTTAAACTATAGATTTATTAATTAGACAACTTTTAAGTTAAGTTGAATTTTTACATACATCATCTAAGCCACCCAAGGATGCCGGATCCCTTTTTGCATATTGGCTCTCCCAAGGTTTTTTCTTAATAATGTTTTATGGAATGGTTATAACGGCTTTAAATATTTCACACTCAGTATCTGAGACACTTTCTGGAATACTGCAGGCTGGACGATCCGATTCATTTGTAATTTCCCTTAAACAAGGGAAGCTATGCCATGTACCACTAGCATTTGCTGTTGGAAACACGGAGTCAGCGCCTGAGTCAGGTCACTTGTCAGACAGAGGGAAGGAACTTCCACAACGCAAAGGCAAAAACAGCTCTGTCTCACCTGTCTTCCTCCTCTTTGAGTTTCCTGGCAGCCTGTTTGGAGCGCGTGATCTGTAAATCTAACATCTGCAAATAGTCTTTAGCTGAGAGCTCGTCGGGCTGAGGAGGCCGTGCATTTGAATCTGGGGGGGCAGGAGGAGGTGGAGAAGGAGGGCGTGGTAGAGAGGCAGAGGACAAGCTTGGAACTTGAGCCGGCTCCTGAGGGGCGAAGTCTTCGCCATCCGGAGACTCCAGAGAGAGTCCGTTAAAGAGCGGTCGTTCGGTCTGCACCGGGATGTTGAGGCTGTGACGTAGGAAGATGCAGTCATTACTGAAGAGCTTATTTGCCCGCTTGATCTGCTCCATCTGAAAGAGAAGTCGCAATTAGTCACCATTAAAGCATGTCGTGATAAGTAGAATCCCCGATAGTTCTGACTGTCCGTGTAAGAGTGCAGTGTTTTATTATAAACAAATATATTAATTAAAACATTTCTAATACTGTACAATAAAGAAATCTTTGTATCTTTTATCAAACTTGAAACACTTATCAAAAATGAAAAAGAAAGTAGAACTAGACCACGTGTTTTTCCTAACTAAGACTGCCATTCTCTTTTCTATCAGCAGGAAGGATTCATACTCATACTAGTTTTCTATCATTCAGACATGAATTAGATTATGAGACTGACGAGTGTGACTGATTTTCATTTCCCATCAGTTCAACAATAATGACCGCTCAAATAACACAATGTGTACAGCAAGTGAGCCAATTCATCGTGATTTTATCCATTCACATATTCAGTCCAAACAAACCAATAATGACCGCAATGTGTGATTCTGAAGCAAAGCAAGTCTGCAGCAAATTAAGAAATGGGTTGAATCATGTTTTTTGTTGGGGTTTTTTATGTTGGATCTACAACTTTTAGTCACAGTAAATCTCTCTATCTCTCTATCAATATAGCTGCGAACAAAGCTGATGAATAAAGATGAATACTGCAGAAGCCAGTTTCAAGCTGACCAAGGTACTCATATTTGTCAGTGGCATATCACATGGTTAAAAGAGAAAAGAGTTTTCACAGACTATTCACATAAGATATAACTTCATAGTAAAAATAGACTGGGCTCTGTTAGCCGATATGGCTCACAGAACGTAAACTAATATACGGTAACGTATGCATCTAAATTAGAATGTTAAGACTCATAGCTTCAAAATGTAAGTATTTGTTTTCAAATAGAATCATAATACAACAAGTGGTAGGAATTTGAGAAATGAGGTTGGCAGCATAACACTAAATGGGCCATGTTTAAGGAGATCTAGAATCCCCACTGATAGTGTCCCATAACTGTGGGGACAAAAAGTAAGAAACATGTCAAAGGCAACAGAGGACGGGGTGTGGGACAGTGTCTGAAGCAGAGCAGAAGGAGAAGAAAACAAGGGTAGATATAGCATTGTTTAGAACACGGTTTAGGGAACAAGGTGTTGGGGAACAACAATCAGCGTGTGATGTATGGGACACAGATCCGAGGCTGGAACAGTGGGTAGGGTTGGAGGATCTGAGTATGGGAATTAGGTAAAAATGATTAGGCAACACAGTGCAGGGCAGCGGGACCACGGTGTATTGGTTACGGCAACACAGTACAGAGGCTGCAGAGTAAACATGATATAGGGTGTAGGAAACAGGGAGCAGAGAGGCATTTGGGACATATAACTTGACTGCCGTGCTAAATATTACATCCTGTATTTCAGGCCTGCAACTCTTCTACAAAAGTTGGGACTGAGCAATTTAGGGCTAGTAATCATGTAAGAATAAATAAGGAGTTCATTTTAAACAGGTGATAATCACAATTTGGTACAAAATCAGCATCCATGAAAAGTCCCTGAAAATGCATGGATGGCATCTAGAAGGCAGCCTGACTACTTTTCTGCATTAATGCTGCCATCACAGAAGTGTGAATTACCATTGCCAGATCCTGGCTTTTGGACTTTACGCTGAAAAATGAAATTATGCATGGTCCGTAACATCTTTGGTCAGTTGGACGAGCATCTACGCCATCCAAAAAAGATCTGGGAAACTGATTTGACAGTTCTTTTCCACTATGTGAAAATTCATCCCGGATGCCTCAGTGCCCAGGCAAGTCGTTGCCACTTTGGTAACGGTTAATGTGAGGACTATTATCTTGCACAGTTATGTTTAAAGTGGAATTTGTGACTGTAAATATGTATTGCAGTATTATAAGTAATTCCTTATTACTCAGTTATATCAGCTATTAACTACTGATGGACTGGCTGAACACAGTGCATGGGGTACAGAGTAAAGAGGACATAGGTTGTGTATCAAACAGTGAGTAGGGAGGCAGGCATTTGGGACACAACCCAACTCCTCTGAATGCTACTGTTATTTTATGAAGGCTCACTGCATCTAAAGCAGCAACGGTAGGTAAATTGCCGTAGCGTCACGACAGTACCGCTGTTTCCAGAAGACGCTGATTACCGCTGGCTGCACTGAGCGCTTGGATCAGAGTCTTACCGTGACTCCGTATCTGAGCGCGATGCCCTGCAGGGTGTCTCCTTCCATGACCTGGTGCGATACGTAGCGCTCCTCAAGCGTGGCCGCCACACTGGCCGTGCTCCCGTACGACCGCGTTTTAGCCCGGGCCAAGCTAATCCACAGCTCCCCTTCTGAATCTGCACCGGTGCCATACCGGGATAGCACCGGGGATAAACAAGCCTCCTCCTCCGCCATCTTCTGTCTCCTGTAACAGCAGCGCCTCTGATCCCGCGCTCTCTGCTTACATCACTGGCCTTAGCGACAGAGTCACGCGGTTACACCGATCGAATCGGTTCTAAAGATCAGACCTGAATCTTTATTTCACCTGCGTTACCATAAACGCGATGTGTGTGTGAAGAGAGAGAAGGCTGTAAAGTGATACATGCGTACTGGAGGTGTGCCTCTCCCTTTAACACTCAGAGCGACTCAGAACTGCTGTATGTCGGGAAATGTAGTTCATTTTTAACTTTCTTACGATCGCTATCGAACAGTGGTTCTCAAACTTTTTAGGCCAAGTACCATCCAGTATCAAACCAAAACATCCAAGTGCCGCCTATGAGTCTCATTACAGAAATTCAGACACCACACTTGTACACAATAGGCATTTTAGCTGAGTCTACAGGTTTATCATTTAAAAGTGAATATTTAAATCTTCTTTGCTCTGCTATTTTATGCTCTCATTGTTGAGAATTTTACAGCACCCAACCAAATTTCGGCTTGGTTCTTTCTCTGTGCCACTATAGGCAAGTCCTAAAGTTAAACCTGTGTCATACCAGCACGTAGCACATTAGCAGTGTTGCCTTTGTCTATGTTAGCATTGGCTGATGCATTGGGCAATGAATTAACTAAATTGTAGATGTAATAGATGTGTAGATGTGTAGTGCACATGGTATTTTTTTACACGCAAATTAATTTTATTTAACCTGAATTATGAAAATCCTAAAAGGGTCATTTTCATCTGGAGGTTGTCTTGTGCTCCTCCACGTACCATCATTGTTATGCATACCACAGTTTATAAACAACTGCTTTAGTTTTTTATTTACCTGGTAATAAAATATGTAGGTAAAACTACTTTTAAAATAAACTAAAGAATACGGTGTACAGTTAATTTTTACTATAAAATTTGCTCTATCTGTGTTAGTTGCTGAGGGGTGCTTTTTAGAGGTCACTAGACATCCACTGCGTTTGGATTTGCAGTGTGGAATGTATCTCACCCAGAAGATAATGAATCAGACATATCACACACTCACGCATATTCCTCAAACTAGTGCTACTGCTCATACAGTCATTGTACTGTAAATAAATATACAATAAATTGGTAAACACTGACATTCTGTTAGACAGCCCAAAACCTCTGTTTACCACAGTAGACAGACAGACAGTACTAAAAGTAGCTATTGAGAACCCAATTATCAGATAAGGCAGAAATACAACCCTGAATCAGAATCTGAATCAGAAAATTCTGATTTAAATAACACAGTGCTTTGGTTTTTATATAAATGCAGACAGTATGATCCTGATCCCTGACCCTTTCATTTTTCATGTTTTGTCTGGTCAACTTAATGTAATTTATTAATAAACATAAATTCATGCATTTCAAGCCTGCGACACATTCCCAAAAAATTGGGCCGAGGGCAATTTAGAGCTAGTAATGACGCATAAAAAACATAATTATGTGATTTTAAACAGGTCATGTCAACAGATGATTGCAATCATGTTCTTGGGTGTTTTAGTATAGTCCAATTTGGCTCCCTAAGGTTGTTGTGTTCAGGTCACAGACAGATGTCCTGACAGTTTCCTTTTTGCTGGTATAATTCAGAATTCATTTTTCTATCAATGATGGCAAGCCGTCCTGGCCTAGATGCAGAAGAACACACTTAAAGCATGACATTACAACGACCATGAATCCCAGAGGGGATAAAGAATTTATGCTGGAATGCAGTGTTTTACTTTCTCCATACATAACGCTTCTCATTTAAACCAAGTTCTGTTTTGGTTTTGGTTCTGTCCACAAAGCCTTTTTAACCTTTTGGCTTGTTCGATGTTGAGCAAATCAGAGAACACCAGTCTTTATTTTGAAGAGTATTTGCTTTCTCCTTACAACTCTGCCATGTACACCATTATTGTCAAGTGTTCTCAGCCGTCACCAGAAACCATCAGTCTTAGAGTGTTCTTTGTTAGTTGACCACTCCTGAAGAGGGTAACAATTGTCATACATTTCCTCCATTTTAGACAATATATCTGACTGTGGATTGGTGGAGTCTAGTTTTTTTACCTTTGTAATTTGATGAGCATCAGCTGTTGTCTTTGTGTGCGTCATAATAGACTTCAACAGATCAGATTTAGATTGATTCATGTTATTTAAATACAGCCCCAAATCAGAAACTATAGGGACATTATGGAAACTGTGAATTAAACATGGTATAACATTTTGTCTAATTTGCTTAACTGAGTTCTCATTGTCTACCTTTAAGAATTGTGAAAATCTCACAATGATTTAGGTGAGCACGACTGCATATAGATTTATAGATACACTGCTCACAAAAATTAGGGGATAATTCATTATGGAACAGTTCCTTTTTTTACAGTAAATTCTGTCATACAGTTAAGAACAGATTCAAAGTTTATTGTTTAGGTTTGTGTTCTGCTACTCTAACCCATATCTTGTTGTGTATTATTAAAATGTACTGCACTAAGTGTTAGTGATTTCTTTTGGTAATTAAATGTGAAATGGATCAGATCAGCTCCAATTACACATCTTCTATTATTAAATTATTTTACAGCAGAATGAAGGATGAAGATAATCGAGTCTCACCATGTACGACAGAGCTCTGCTATTGTTCTGTTTTTAAAGCATTTATACATACAAATGGGGGGGGGGGGGGTAGGGAATCCAGCTCTGCAAAAACAGAACAGGTGTTAGCATGGAAATAAAGAGAACTGATGAGTGAGAGACATGGACACAGAAACAGGGAGAGAAACAGAGGAACAGTGAGAGGGACAGAGGACAAGAGTGAGACAGACAGAAGAACAGGGAGAGAGAGCGAGAGACAGAGAGAAAGAGACAGAAGAACAGGGAGAGAGACAGAGAGAAAGAAACAGAAGAACAGGGAGAGAGAGAGAGAGAGAGAGAGAGAGAGACAGACAGAAGAACAGGGAGAGAGACAGAGGGACACAGAGAAAGAGACAGAAGAACAGGGAGAGAGACAGAGGGACACAGAGAAAGAGACAGAAGAACAGGGAGAGAGACAGAGGGACAGAGAGAGAGAGAGAGACAGAAGAACAGGGAGAGAGACAGAGGGACACAGAGAAAGAGACAGAAGAACAGGAAGAAATGTCATGTAAGCATAACAGAACAGAGGACTAGAAAATGCATGACAGAAGAGAGCACATTAATAACATTGCAATATTAAAAAAGACTATAATATTAAAAATGTTCAGATCTGCTATGCTTTTATTTTTTTGTTATTCCTGGTTTAACTTCTCGGCAAAGCTGTAATTTCATTTCAGACCAAACTGGTATACTGTGGCTCAGGGATAAAGATGTAATGAAATGTTGTGACCTAATGCTGGGCCATTAAGGCCATTAACCCAGTAGAACTGTAAACAGTTCTACTACATGTGACAGTACATAGAGGACTTAGCAGATAATGTGTATTAGATATTCATCAGATGACTTATACGCCACTTCATCTCCCTGTAAACATGAACAGTAATTTGTGTGTTCACGCTGCATTCTGGTTTATTCGTCTAATGTTTTCGTAATGATACTGATTCAGTGTGTGTCAGCTGGTATGGAGAGAAACTCAATAACACACAAACAGGGAGACAGAGACAGAGAATGAGCGACCCTATGGCGACTTCCTAACTTTATAAGAAGAAACATTTGGTGAGTTATCAAATTAATCATTTAATAGTAACAGTGTAAATATACAGAAATTCAATAAATATTAAAAGTAAGAACATTAAAAATATTATTTTTAAAATTACATAACATTTAGTCTAACATTTAAGAGAAAATTGAAGATTGTGAAGAGTATAATAAAAAACTAGAGCAAACATAAAATAGAATATAGAGAGTACAAAAGCTTTGGCATGTAAAGCAAGAGTGAAGAGAAATGCTGAATCGAATGATGTAAAAATATGTATTTCGGTATTATTTTCAGTACACAGAGTGACTGAGAGAGTGAAAGAGGATCTTGTGTAATCAGCAGGAAAGTGTTAGTGCCATGGCAGGATCAGTTGACTACTGTACTGCCCTCTGTGTTGCCAGTACAGTGGGATGGAGCTAATGATGGAAAAGCAACTTGGGTTGAGCTGAAGTAGACGAATATCTTATATTGTGGGTTGGTACTGATACTAAGTGCAGCATGATCCGGCAGCATTAGCTATAGCAGCATAGCTAGAACAAGAAGAACCAGAAGATAACACAGCAAAGAGGGTAAAATAAGAAAAAGTTAGGAGTGAAATATGTAAATCCCTTCCAGTCTTTCTTTGAGGGATATTGTTTTAAACTTTCCAGAATTCTTTACACATTTGTTGATAAATTGGAGATCCTCTGCTCATCTTTATTCCTCAAAGACTTTTATGGATACAGCTTTTGTATAGCTATATACTGTATATATAGCTATATATTGTATGTCTATAAACCAATCTCAAATCTACCATTCCTCTACAAAATATTAGAAAAAGCTGCCTATCAGCAGCTCTGTAGTTACCTCCAAAGTAACGGTATCTATGAAACATTTCAGTCAGGATTCAGGCCTCATCCTAGTACTGAAACAGCATTAATTAAGGTACTTAATGATCTATTAATACTGTCAGATAATAGACGTGTTTCTTTTCTTGTCCTATTAGATTTAAGTGCAGCATTTGACACCATAGATCATGATATATTACCGAATAGGCTAGAAAACACTATAGGTATTAAGGGACTGACACTTTCCTGGTTTAAATCCTATCTGGCCGACCGGTACCAGTTTGTTTATGTAAATAATCAACGCTCTAAGCTCTCTAAAGTAAAGTACGGTGTCCCTCAGGGGTCTGTGCTTGGCCCAC
>JAUZST010014443.1:0-35218 GCA_034779995.1 Parotocinclus haroldoi
CTTAAGGCCCTATCTAAGATGTTTTACCTTTAACGTATTATTATTTTTGTACTTAACTATTGTAAGTCGCTTTGGACAAAAGCATCTGCCAAATGTAATGTAATGTAATGAAAAGATATAATAAAATAGTTGAGGTTCCATAAAATAAATGCAACAAAATGGGAGGGGTGTACTCACTTTGGTGAGATCATTAAATATTTAAGGTCGTATCATTGTAAGGATGATAGTTAAACGGTATTGTTTGTGGGACTGTTTTGCTGCAGTAGTTAAAGTACTGGACTTTGGGCTATAAGGTCCTGAGTTCACATCCCACTTGTACTCAGCTTTACCAAGCTGGAACGATTGCTTAGATTATAAAACTGTAACAGTTATAAGTTGCTCTGAATAAGTGCACTTGCTAAGGGACTGTGGGTGTACTCACAATAAGCGATCTGTTTCATATTCAAGCAAGTTTGAGCCACAAAGTGAGGTTCGTTTTACCAGTTTGATTGCTCTGTGCTGGTTCCAGGTGCAGTAAGGTGAATGCTCAGGTGGGCTTGGGCATGGTTCAGTTGGATTGGGGCACAGTGTAAATGTAGTGTGATGGCAAACCATGCCCAAGCATGGAACACAATGTGAGCTGCCTCTGTAAAATTCTTATGTTCAAGAGTAACAGAGTAACTGCACTGCATAATCAATAAGGTGTATAGGTGAGAGGGCTGTGTGGCAACGCTGGCAAAAAGAGACCCGAAGTTAATACAACCATAAAGTATGTTATACTCTGCAAGGGCAACTTTTCACACAAAAGTAGTGTTGTGATGAGGTAACTGTGTTTGGGTCCAGAACGTTTAAATGCATTGTGAGTGCAGGCCAGTGGGGGAAGGGACACAATTTTGCTCTGTGACAGGACAAGGTAACTGGGCATGGTATTAAGTTGTTCTGAACCTAAATGATTACTCTGAAATGTCAGCTTCGCTTACTTCTACATGTCAAAACAAACTTGTCTTATGTTATACACTTGACCGAGGGCAGACTGCTGTGACGAAACCATCAATGGAGCTCTGCTATGTGAGCCGGACTACAGATGAATCCTCCGCTCCATCGTGGTCGCTGTGGACTCCGTCAGGACTTCTGCAGAGTTAACACAGGGCAGGCATGGCTAAAAGAGACTACCTGGTGGATGCGGCTAAGCAGATCCGCATGGCCCTAGACAGAGAAGTCAATGAGGACTACGAAGCTGCATTTAGCTACTACAAGAATGGTGTGGACCTGCTGCTAAATGGAGTTCAAGGTAGCACTTTTGTTTACGCTTCACGGTCTGTATAAGAGATATAAAGTCCTTCAAAAATGCTTCAAAAAAGTTCACTGTGCTGTTGCCTCACAGCTCCCCCCCCCCCCCAACTGATTCTTCCAGAGCAGATTCATGCAGAGCCTTGGTTATTGATTGCTCTGTTATAACTGAGTTTCAAATAACTGTTCTTATGACTTTAATAATCCACGTAAGTAAATAGTGATCGTAAGTAATCCAAGGAAGTTGAAAGAGTTTGTTTGGACTTGCTTTTGTGGGAGAAACCTTTCATCACTCAACAAAGTGACTTCTTCAGTCTCAGCTAGTTTGAAACGTCCTCGAGCTTATGTACAGCACATTTGCATAATGACCGAAACCAACATGTGCAAACTTGGGCTTTTTGTATAAGATTGGGGAATAGCTGCAGTCATGGCATTGTAAGAATTTGAGAGGTATACCCTGAGGCCCATCCTCAATTCAAGGATGGACCAACCTCTTTTTCCATGGATGACCTTTGACTCCCTGCTCATACCAGCGTTTGTGCACCTCTTTGCCCTTGATAAAGTACTGAAACCAACGAGGTTGCTCTTCTACATTATGCCGTCTCACCAGAAGCTGCAAATCAGTCTTATGTGACCGATCCTGTGCAGGTCACAATTAACTTGTGTAGCCAATGACAGCGGCACAAACACAACCACACATGAACAGCACAGTGCTTTTTACTAACTTTAATTCATCATTCGTATGCACAGGGCTCTAAACATGGCTCAGCCCCTCGTGGTTTGTTTATATGCGGGCTGGTGATGTATATTAATGTTTTAAAGTGCTTCTTAGTCAACGAAAGCCTTAAAAGTGCAGTGCTAAAGAGGGTATAGGGATCCTAATGAGGCTGTAGGCATCTATTTTGGAAGCTTTTGGGCTTTTTGAGCGTGCCGTTTGCAATACATGTATGGTGAAAATAAAATCTCCAAAAATGTTTAGAACAACAAATTTACTAAGCCATTTAAAACAGCATCACCCCCCTGAATATGTGGAATTTAACACTGGCAAGGAGGTTAAAGCTAAATTTAGCGAGAACACAGAGCCAGGCACCAGCCAGCAAAGCCGCTATCTTTCTTTAGCAATAAAGTAGTTTCAGTCAAAGGAAAACATTAACATTTATGTATAAAGTAATTTATTATTCTTAGAAAGAAAAAAAATCTGGAAGTGGCCAATCATTTCTTCGTAACTATTTTCAGCACTTTCTTTAGCACAGGGAAGATATTGTCCGTGACAATCACCCAGTAAGCTTCAAACAAACTGGATTATTTCTCTTATGATCCTGTTTAAGATCACGAGACACAAAATCTTTGTTCTCTGTCGTTAGTCGATCCAAACAAGGAGAGACGGGAGGCTGTGAAGCGAAAAACCACCCAGTATCTAAAGAGAGCAGAGGAGATCTTCAACTCTCATCTACAGAACAACTTCAGCACAAACACCACCGAATTAGGGGTAATGAGACTTGCTATACCACTATTAGAGGATTTTTATTGACAATCGCCACGGACAGTATCTAACCTCGTAATCATATTCTCATGATTTGTGTTCCTGTAGCATTGTTACTCAGTCATGCTTATTTCCCGCATTACACACTGGTTATCACACACTGGCCTCCCTGTTTCATAATTGCCATTGTTTAATTTTCTAATATATGCACGTTATTCTTAAATTTATCCATGGATGAAAACAGGGCTAATCCTAATTTACAGGGCTATCTCGTGTGATTTAAAGCCATGCATTAGTCATGCACCAGGTGGGTTTGTGGCATGAACTGAAACAGAAATTACTTTCTTAAAATAGTATATAATGAGCGAGAACTAAAACAGTAGGGAAAGCAGATAAACTGCCATACCTTCTGCTGCAGGGCTGTTTACAGCTGATCATTTCAGAACCATGTGACGTTTGATTGTATCACTGATCCAAAACGTTGTAATGAAGACCAGAATGTGTTTGGAGTTGGAAGGATATAGTACAAACATGAGGGTTAAAGATATCTTATATGGACAGCAGTAGTGGGACACATTTACGATGGGCATACGTTCCAACAAATCTATTATTATGTTGAATTTATTGTAAATGTTGGAGTTTAATATATGCTGTATATGTTTTAGGATAGTTTGTATCAAACATGCTTAAAACATTTACCTTAAAAAACATTTTAATGGTAAACATGAACCTTATTTTATGATAAAGATTCGAACGTCACATGGAATTTACTGAAGAACATAATTATAAACTACAAAAGAAGATTTTAAAAGCGTTTTTTTTTTATTATTGTTTTCCCATACGTCGCACACTGCTGATTTCTTAATGGAAATATCATGGAGTATCATGTTGTAGGTTGCTTTCTGAGCTAAAGAGTATGGCTTCTGCTGAATGTGCATTTATTTGTATTATCAGATATTTATCCTAAAGTCAAAATATTGTGAGTTAGACCATTGTGCAAAGTGGGGCGGAGTGGCTGTATAATCTTGTACCTTTGAGTGGTATCTATTGAAGCACTTTGTAGCAATGTTGATTGTGTTTTGTGTATTCAGGGTTACAGCAGTCTGAGATTCAGGTCTATCAGACATCTCAGCTCACCTGTAGAGGATCTGGAGATGTGTAAGGTGGTGGGGATTATCGACAAGGTAAGGAGAATAAATCTCTCTAATGTTACGTGACTCGAGATTTCGTGACGTCACCTATTTCTTAAAAGCTGCATGCTAGAACCGTCTGGGTTTTCGCCTAAATAAATCGAATGCGTAAGCATAAAAAGAAAGCGTTTTGTGTAGCTCAGAGTGACTTAAAGCTACGCATTTGTCACGCACCAGGTGAGGTTGTGGCAGGAACTGAAACAGAAATTAGCGTCTTAAAATAATATGTAATGAGCGAGAAGTAAAACGGAAGTAAAAGCTGGTAAACTGACATGCCTTCTTCTGCAGGGCTGTTTACAGACGATCATTGATTGGTTCTGAAATGATTGATATGATTGATATCGCTGATCCAAAAAGTTGTAGTCAGTTACAAATAAGGACTAGAATGTGTTTGGAGTTGGAGAAATATAGTACAAACATGAGTGTGAAAGAAATATTATATGAACAAAAGTACTGGGACACGTCATTGGATTCAGGTGTTTCATTTAGTTTTATATAAGTAGAGTAAAGATTTCTCCCAGCTGTTCTCCCAGTGTACAATAGTTTTGATGTTATTACAAAATAAATCAAAAAATACCACTGTAGATTTTTACAGAGAAATTGAATCGGGACTGGATTACCTAAGTTCCCCTTTACTGCCCACTATTTTTGCTGGGACTTTATATGAATGGTGGTGGTACAGTGACACTAATGGGGAAGATTATCGATGCCTGGCCTTCTGAGCTACATCGATACACAAAATTTGTTAATAGAAAAAAGTAGTTATGTGATAAAGAACGATGGTACTCGATGGTAAGTGTTTGTATCTTAAAGTAGTGTAACGTAGACTGCAGAGATCACTAATTCATCACACAATCTTCGTTTGTGTGTACGCTTGTAGGTTCTGACTGTTCAAAACCTGATAAGCAAGGAGACATTTATAATAAAGGTAGGTGGCTCCTCCTGTCCTGATGTTGTACCCACTATGCAGCCAGAGGGCTGTGCTGTAATGTAATGGGATTATGTGTGATAAATGAAAACAACACCATATTACGGGTATGCACTGCTTAACGCCTTATCAATCACCGTGTGTTTGCTTTTGAGGTCGAGGTCTTAATAAATATAATTGGAAATAAAAATCTTATGAAAGTCTCATATACATTATATTCACATTTGAATGACAGAAAACTAGTACAAGTGAGCCCCTGCAGCACCCGCTGACAGAAAAGGGAATTTACAGTTGTGAAGGCAATGTAAAACATAACTCATTGTTCTATTTGCCTTTTGTTTTTATTAAGTTTTTAATTTTAAGTTTTATGAAATGTAAAAAAATTAAGAAATACTGTATTGTGCAGTAGAAAAGTAATGCATATTGTATTTAAATTAGTGTTTAATTTGAAACTAAAATATGTGCAAAGTACCCACGATAAACGAAAATCCGTGAAGTAGGGACTCTATATTTATTTAAGTATTTATAGACTATTTTAGCCGTAGAACTTGCAGAACGTTTGGGTGGCATCGTAGGGCTTGATAAAAACTTGTCATGCCGGCAAGTAGCGACTCAGGCGGGCGACGCTCTAGTCTTACTTCTCGTTTTTGGTGAGTATTCATTCGCTGAGTAAATACGCTATTTACTGTAAATTGTAATATTTTACAATTTATAACATTCCTTTATTTTTAGAATTACTATTTTTTTTATATATTTCTATACATTTTGGTAATTTTTTAAATGTAAAAGTTCCGCAAAAATTCGCCAAACAGCGAAAATCCGCGATAAATTTTTCCATTATTATTTTTTGAAAACCCGTGATATACCGAGTCCGCAAAAGGTGAACCGTCAAGAGGGTACTCTAATGTAGTGTGGACGTTTAAAGGTGCATACCCGTTTTTATTTTGGGTATGGTTCATTATAATGTATTATAATGGCCATCCAGTATACCTGGTTAAATAAATGAAAAACCTTTTTGTCCTCTAGAGCCTGCCTAAATCAAGCTGGGAGAATCGGGGACGACCCACCATCATCCCTCAGGGGGTTCCATTCATGGTGAAGTTACTGAGGTACTACGTGAGTGAAGACTCTGTGTTCCTCCATCTAGACCATGTTCAAGGTAAGCTTGAGAAAGTGCTTTCTAACAAAACGCTTTGATATATATTTTTACTTTATATCAGATAAATTGGGGGATATTTCAAACTGAAACACTGCATAATGAAATATCCTTTAATTCCTGTGAGCAGTGTGTTACTAATACTATGTTCTTGATTAGGGTAGTAATTACATTAAACTTAACTTTTAAAGACTGGTTGTATCCATTCGTCCATCCACCTGTCTACCAATCCATTAAAACATCCATCCATCAATCACTCATCCATCCTTCAGTCTACTCACCCGCCGAACACATACATTCATCTTGCCCCATCAGCCTGTCTACCCATCCACATAACCATCCATCTGCCTGCCCATTCATCCAGCCACTATGCATGAATCTGTTGCCCCAGCCATGCATTTATCCACCTATTTACTTAGCAGCTCATCTATCAATTATCCATCCATCTACAAATCCACTCAACATCCCTCCGACATCCAATACTTATCCTCCCATCTACCTACTGAACCTCATATCCAACCACTCTCCAACGTAGAAACCTGTTAATTCAAACGATCATCTCAGCCATTATCATCAAATAATACACATAAAATGTGGGTACACTGAATAGTTTTCTCACTCTTCAGGTATCAGGCTGTTCTCCAAACTGCACCAGATCAGGCGTGAAGCATCCAGAGAACATCCAGAGTGTTTCAGCCCCAACCAGCACAAGATCCAGCTAAAGAACAGCTACACAGTGCCTGCTCTCACCCAATTGTGTCACATGAATGGGAGCCACAAACATGGAGTTTTTGAAAGGAATTATCTGGAGAGCTCAGAGTCGGACTCACAAGCGACTTGGAATGAAGCTCAGCGTCAGCTAGAGAGCTGTGGGACACACTCGTACTGTGAGGAAACAGGATGCCTGCTCAACTCCCGTTCAGAAAAGGATGAATTCGGACATGAGCAATGCTCAACACCCAGTGCAATAAGGACAGACTCGCTTTCCTGCCTTAATGGCCAAGGCGATTTCCCTGTATCTCAGGAAACTATTCCACTTCCCATTCATCCCTGTGTGATCGTAGATACTAGAGATCCCCTCAGTTCCACCACTGACCTGTTAGGCAATGATGTCCATATTGAGCGGGTCGATTCCAAAATGCATTTTGACAAAGCCTGGAGTATTAGTGAACCAGCTCAGGAACACGGACAATTCAGTTCACCAGGGTTTGATTCAGACGTTTTGGGACTCAACAGTGTTGCTCAGATCACACTGAGCTCTTTATTTGGTGAGGCCACGCAGCCAACACTCTGTAGCACTGTCAATGTGCTTCCACAGAAAGTCCGTATAGTCCCCAACAACCCACAGAGCCAAAGGCAAGAGGGCATTTTACAAAGAAATATCTGTAACTCGCAAACTGCCAATGCTGACAATTCCCAGTTTACAGCAAGCCTGAACTCAGGAAATTCTGCACCAGACCCAGGGAAATCTCTAGTGGCATGCAAACCAGTAAGACTTATGTGTATGTCACGGGACTCAAAACAACCTCCTCAACAAAACAATATGGAGTCTGTAGGGTTTGAATCTGATAACTGTGAGTTACCTCTGTGCAAACAGGAAGCAAGTGATCCATTCTTCAGTTCTCCTTCCTTAAACACCACCCAGTGTTCGACTAAACCTGCAGAACCAGAAGAGCTTATCGAGGTCGATGGCTGGTGTCACTTGCCTCGATTTAGGCCTAAGAACCGCAGTGTCAAGCAACAGCACACTCGATGGGGTCTTCCTGAGGCAGAAGTGCGAATGTGGGGAGCTCAGATTCTCCTGGCTCTTGAGAGCCTTCATGAGCAAGGCATCGTGTGCCAGGATCTCAATCCCAGGAACATCTTGCTCAGAAGTAATGGTGAGTGTCTGTGTCCTGTTTATTATACCTGCCTATCTAATACTTACCTTTTGGACAAAGAGTTGATCAAGTCTAGGGTTTTGAATGATTGGTTCCGACTTGGAAACGGTTCCAAGAGTTTAAGGACCAGCTGAAAAGCAGTAAAGGCAGAAATGCGTGAATCACAGAGTTGAAATAAAAAATCTGAATCAGAACTGCAAAAATGCAAACAATACCCTAAACTATCCGTATCCCAGCACTGCCACGTTGCCACTGCATCTTACACTGCTCACACAAATTATGGGATATTTCATTATGGGGTGTTTAATCTTAAGTATCCCCTATTTTTGTGAGCAGTATATTATAGAAAGTATCAGATGTTCACAAGTTGATTTTTGAAAGTGAACTCTCGGGCCTCTGGTATTGGGGTGCGAGTTGAGTCTTGAGTGGAAAGCAAGTCCGGAGTTTTGAGTGAGTCGACACATTATGTGTGTTAATGGCAATTGTTTACAGTGTGACCGTAATACAAACAGAATGATAAATAGTGTTAATGCAGTTTTAAGCTAACTAGGTATATTCTGAATAGGAAAGGTGTGTCTGACATACTTTGGACAGTGGACCGAAGTTCAGTCTGAAATTAACCTGAACGCTATGGAGCAAATGTACTGTGCACCAGGTAAGACTGCAAAACATTTTTAACCCCACAGAAGCTTTGCTTTAATTTCTTTGTGGACAAAATTTGCCTCAACTTTTAAAAACATTCAGTATTTCAATATTCCTTATTTTTTGTGAGCAGTGTACTATAAAAGAACTTAATATCAGTAAATCTAATAAATATCTCAGTCCAATGCATCTGTAGTCCTAGATTAGTCATAACTTATCCTAACGACTCCAACCCACTTGTATATAAAATGTTTTCTTTTTGATACTAAAATGTGAATAGCAGTCATGAAAATGATCACGGATCCATTTTAAACTACTTGTCATAATCATTCAAAACAATAAAGACATCAAGTTTTGCAGTTTGTATGTTATGTGACGAACCCACACATCCTGTGGCACAGAGGTAAGAACCTAGGTTCGAATCCTGGGCTGAGCTTACGTTGTGAACGATGGATGATGCTGTTACAAGCTATTCCTAATACTGTGTCTCACACCACCAATAATACCTTTTCAGGGACCTTTACAGGGAACAAGATCTAGCAGAAAGTACAACTAAATGTGGGGCTACCACCATCCATCCATCCATCCATTAATTATATTCGCGGGGGCAGCAACCTAAGCATACAGCTACCACCAGTTTAGTTTAGATTAGTTTTAGAGATATTTTGTGACCGAACCTATACTGCACTCTAGTGGATGAAAAAGAATTGCATTAGCATGGTAACAGTACATAACTGGTAAAAAAAAAAAAATAAGTAGAACCAATGTTTTCACACCTTGCTTAATAGTACAACTAATAATACAAAGACGTTTACTTGTTCTGACTTCAGAAAGTTCATAATTCAATATATCAGTCACATTTTTCATGTGTCTTGTACTCGTCCTCAATAAATAAAATTTTCTTTAGGTGATCACCTAATTAGTAACTCATTAGGTACACCGAATTATAACTATGCTGAAAGATATATTATGCGGTAGATCTGTTAATCTTAAGAAAATCTGGAATGTTTTTTTTTCAGAGCATTAACTAAATAAAAATGTGTACAAAGAATATAGAAATATGTGAAATATTGTCAGAATTGTCTGTTGTGTTTACATGCAGTAATGACATGTTCTGGCTGCGTTATACAGAGTTTAGTGAGGTGAATGGTGCCATTATTGTTTACAAAGTCTATATATATATATAAGAATATATGTATAAATGTGTGACAGAAATTGGTGGTGTATCCAAAACTACAGAAGCCTGTGACTGGTGGAGTTTGGGAGCTTTACTGTTTGAGCTTCTCACTGGAATGGTAAGCAGTACTGTACTATAGCAATATTACTGCATTACAGTCTAATATTGTGTTAGTTTCATGGTTAGATTTGTTCCTAGTCTAATTATTTCCTCAGCTACAAATTCTTTATTATTATTGCCATGCATGTTGACCGTTAGATTCTACACTTTGTGAGGTAAAAAAAAAAACCCGCCCTGTGTTATCAGCCCCTGTGGCGGTGTCATCCTACCGGAGTGCATGCACACACGCAGCTTCTGATTCCAGACCACCTGAGCACAGCGGCAGCATCGTTGCTCACAGAGGTATGATTTCCAGAAGAGGAATCCTCCACTAGCATGTGCAGCACACTTACTGAAGAACAAATATGTGGTATATTTCAATGTGAAAAGAGATTTGCAATTCCTCCTTGGTCAAAACCAAGTAGAAATTGACAATTTGATTATTTTCATAGACTACAACACAACTGCAGATATACAGTGTGTTCGTGGATTTGCAGAGAGTGAGGTCACAAAACAGTTTGATCTACAATAGGGACCGTGCTTCAAAAATGTCTAAGAATCCCTGTCTGCCGACTTTTTACCTACAAAGTGCAATGATATACTCACAGTCCACTTTCTTAGCCAAAGCCATTTCTATGGTTTACATAAAATGGTCAGAAAAAGAGGAATATCCAGTGAGCAGGAGTTGTTGGGGCAAGAATGACTTGCTGATGGAGGTCTGAGATGATTACTTGTTTGAGCTGATAGAAAAGCGACAGTAACTGAAATAACACCTGCTATAACTGAGATATGCAGAAGACCATCTCTGGACGCACACCACTTCGAACTTTGTTCTCACCAGGTGTCACTCCTGTCAGATAAGAACAGGCAACAGTGGCTATAATTCACACAGACTTACCAAAATTGGACAACAGAAGATTGGGAATACTTTGCCTGGTCTGATGAGTTTTGATATCTGCTACATCATTCAGAATTTGGAATAAACAACATGAAAGCATGGATCCAAGTATCAACTGCCTTGTATCAATGGTTCAGGCTGTGGGCACCGTAATACCAGCACAGCATCGTTTAAACTCCATCTCCATCGCCAGCTTGAGTATTGTTGCTGACCATGTCGTTTCGTTTATGAGCAGATTGTACCATCTCATGGCTATTTCCAGAAGGATAATGCAAAACCTCACAAAACCCAAACTCCAACTGGTTTCTTAAGAATGACTATGAACTCAAGTGGCCTCAGCAGTCATGACATCTCAATCTAATAGAGCACGTTTGGGAATGTTTTGGAATTGGAGATTGGAGGCCAACAAATCGTGCCTATATGAAAATCTCGAAGGAACATAAGGAACGTTTCCAGGACCTTGTTGAATATATTCCATGAATAAATCAAGGCAGTTCTGAAAGCAAAAGGGGGTCCATGTCGGTACCAGCAAGTTGTACCTAATAAAGAGGACAGTGAGTGGAGGTGAGATAATGAGTGCAGAGTAAATAAGGTTGAAACTGCATGCAGGTCTTTGACATCCCTTTTTCTCCACCACAGCTCCTGCAGTATGACGCAGGCTATCGACTGGGCTCTGGAGGTGGAGGTGTGAGCGATATCAAGTGCCATCCCTTCTTTAGCTCTGTTCCTTGGCACACATTGGCCAGTTCATGAAAGGAGATGTACCATGATCCAACACCTGTCAAAAGACTTGAAAGAAAACACAAATGAAGCTTGCTGGACTGAGAAGATAAAACATTATACGTACATATCTACTGCCCCCTGGTGGTGAACAGCACGAAGAGCCGTATTAGCGGAGTATTACCCTGCCACTAACGTCAACATCTACAGCAAACCACAAAACAGAATCTGTTATATTACAGTAGGTAAATGGATTTTTTTGTAAATGTTGAGTCATTCCTGGATAAATGGAAATAATTACAGTACATGTATGGATTGGCTTTACACCAAGGGCATTATATTACTACAGCTGTGTATGACTAAGTGATATGCAATAATCATGCTGTATTTAAATCATGACTAATGTTGTTGCAGGTTTAGTAATACTACTATTACTGACATTTCAAGAGAAAATGTATGTCCTTGGGTGATTTTATTTGGCATATTTTATTTTTATGCCAATACTTAACAACGATAATGAGCATTGGTAAACTTTACTGATAACTAGTGATACGTCATTGTTTTTCATACAAGAATGTTTTTTGCTACCTCCAAAACGAGCAACCTATGTAGTGTTACACAATCAGTTTATCGTTAGTATGAATTAGTGAAAATAAAGATTCTAGGCTGAAACCTGAAATTTTGACCTCAACTAGTTTAAAATTAGGATAAAAAAAAAAAATTGATTAAAAAAAAATGTTGCAGTCCACATAACTGGTATTCACTGTTAACTTTTGAGTTGTTCAGTCTAAAAAAGTTAACAGTGAAAAGTCTTACAATCCAAGTAGTTTTAGGTTGCTCGAGGATCCAACCTGGCTAAGGAACCCTGGATTTTCTAGTCCGTAGTCCAGTACTTTAACCACTAGGCCACCAAATGTCTGTGTGTTAACCAGTGAGGGAAAACAAACTGTTTTAATACATGTCTGAATTTAAGACCCTTTTTTTTGTTCTTACACTCCTGACCCAGTCTGTGAATTGTCTTGCATTTCCTCAACCACATGATCCGCCATTTAAACAGTGACTGTCTGAAGCAGTTAAAGTCACATGATTTTCCAAAGCTTCCCTTTGTTCTCTAATCCACGTGTTCGTCTGTAGTCATCTCTGCTTTATGACCTAGCCTTAAATTAACTACAGTCCAAACGGATGAACTGGAAGTGTTCACTTGCAGTGAGAATAATTGGTCTGAACATCAGATATGAAAAGAGTCATAATGTGCATGTTACTACACATTGCTGAATGTTGGAAAATAATTTGGGCAAGTACACCGCTCACAGATATTAGGGGACGTGGTTATGGGTTATTTTCTTTTGAAATATCCCCTAATTTTAGTGAGCAGTAGATTAGTACGGGAGCACAGCACTGGGTTGATAGCCGGTTGAGTCGGTATCTATGTATCTAAAAATAACCTAGTTAACATGTATTAAGTGATGTTTGTTTAAATGTAAATCACTTCCTGACATGCTATGCCTAACTTGAAATAGTTCCCATGTGCCTCAGCGGGTAGTGTTGCCACTGCATGTCAAATTTATTTCTATACATTGCTTTTTAAAAATTATTTTGATTTTTTTTTTTCTTTTACAAAAGAACATTGCCAAAGCAAACATCTAGACAATAGTGGCAAGAGTAAATAAGGAAGACCTTAGGATCAAAACTCCACAACGCTTTAAACAGGGAAGAATAAGACTAAAGATAAAGACAATAGTATACAGTGCCTTGTGAAAGCATTCACCCATTTTTTTGTGTTTGGCTACTTCAGAACCTTAAATTAAAATATATCGTTTGCATCATTTTATTTGCAGAACATGCCTACAACTTTGAATATTTTACTTTCCTTTATGGTGAAGCAAGCAACAAAAAAGTTCACATTCAACTATTGTATTCACCTCCCTGAAGTCAGTACCTTGTAGAGCCCCCTTTTCGGCAAATTACAGATGCAAGTTGCCTTGGATAAGTTAAATGGTTTCCCCTGGTGAATAGAAATCAGTAATCTTCAAGCTGACCACAGATTCTCAATTGGATTAAGGTCTGAGCTTTGACTAGGCCAGACTGACAGATTCCTGCACCTTCCCCTCGACTCGGAAAATTTTCCCAGTCCCTGCTGCTGAAAACATCCCCACAACGCGACGCTGCTACCATGTTTCACTGTGGGAATGTTTTCTTTTTTTGGGTTATGAGATGTTGGGTTTTGCAACAGACGTGTTTTCCTTGGTGGCTGAAAAGTTAAGTTTTGGTCTCATTTGACCTAAGCGCCTTCCTCCAAAAATCTGGGGAGTCTCGCACATGCCTTTTGGCAAATTCAAAATGAGCCTTCCTATTTATGTCTGTAAGGAACATTTTTTTCTGACTGCTCTTCCATAAAGCCCAGCTCGATGGAGTGTATGGATTATTGTGGTCGTATGGACAGCTATTCCAGTCTCTGCTCTGGAACTATGCAGCTCCTGCAGGGTTACCTTTGGTCTCTGTGCACCCTCTCTGATTACTGGCCCCCCTGCCAGGTCTGAGAGTTTTGGAGGGCGGTCCTCTCTTGGCAGGTTTGTTGTGGTACCATGTTCTTTTGCTGAAGGTTACAACCCAACCCTGATGTACTTCTCAACCACTTTTCCCTGACTTGTTTGGAGATCTTTTATATAATTATAATAATCTATGATTATATTGTTCCGAGTTCACATCACCAACTTAAGTATTTTGTGAAGCGGTATCACATCTAAATATGGGTTGTAATGTAACATAATCGGTCAAAAGCCAGGGGTTGAATAATTTTGCAAGGCATTGTACATATCTAACAAATCTATTATATAATTAATTAATATTAGCATATGAGCAAGTCTTTTCATTATTTAAAAGTCACTAAAGGTATTATTTTCTTCGATGGGCACAATTTGGTGGCAACAGCTACAGGTTTGAGATTCACCACTAATTACTGTTTTTTTCAAGAGTTTGATGAGTTACCAAAGCATTTCAGTAGGACATGTCTGCTCTTCTGTTGTCATATCCTGGTATGCAATCATGACCGTTGCAGGTTCATGGCCCACTGATTTTGGAATAAACGCCAGACTTACTGTAACTCCAGGATAAACCCATTACTGAAGATTAGACTAAAGACTAAACCCAAATCTAATATTGCTTTATACCCACGTCCATGGGGGGTTAACGGGTAAAACTTAAATAAAAATCGTAAATTAAATCGTAGGTGTCAACATTTTCACAAACCCACCTGAGCTCATGGGTGGAATAAACCATCGATAATTCCACACGTGTGATCTTGAGCATGAATAAAAGTTGTATGTCAAAATGCCACATACCACACCTCACTGATCTGGTCTAAACCTGCTCATTAGGACTAGTGTGGGGAGACGTCTCAATTAAATTAACGCCTAAGCTGATTTAATACTATGTACTGTACATTTTATCAATATGATTTAATACAATTGCTACTTTGTTAACATTATGGCATATGACATTTAAGTTATCTATAGAGGTAAATGTTAAGTGAACCTTAATGAGAAACATCAGATCAGATATTTGTGCCTCAAATCATACACAATCACTGTACACAGGGTGCTTTTGTGCACCGTTTTCAACCAAAGCAAAACTAAATAAAAACGGTTCAAATGTCTCGTTCGGAACGTCCATTGTAGAGAAAGGTCTGATTGAATACAGAAGACAAGGGCCATGCAATGCATGTGCAGATCTCGGAGCTGAAGTGTAAGGCGCTTGGGTTTTTTACCACAAGACCCCCTCAATCTAATAGCATGGCTGCCACATCCTGTCTCGCTAATGAAGTCAAAGATGAGACATCAGGTTATAAATGTTAGTTTTTCCTTTCAGGTTTAACCAATGCTCAGCAGACCCATCAGCAACCTGCTTCAACCTTAACCACACTTACTGCAGATCTGTGTAAGCCTCTGCTTCAGCTAGCAGTAGAACAGGCAGCAGCTCTGTCAGCAATAGCCATGACAAAACGCCAGTTCACACCCATTAACTTGTCATGTAAAAGCATGAGGGAGAAATACAAAAAAAAAAAACCCTACTAAAATACACCAAGAGGCCAATTTCAAGAATTTATTGTTTAAAAGCTTTTTCCTCTTTGAGTATGTACACAGCATAATCGATCTGTTGCCGATGAGCGTTATGGATCCGGGCCATACAGCCGTGTACGTACGCACCACAGTCTGTAGAAAAAATGTTACACCTAATGGAAAATAGTGTTTCTGGTTTGTTCTTCATTTTAAAGGAATCCGACTCCTTCGAATGTTTCTTTGTTTGTTTTACCTTTTGCTTTATTACTGTGCTTGTGTTACCATTCAGAAAACAAATAGCTGAACGGTTTACGTTTAAACAACATACTCGCATACGAATTACAATGCAATTCTAATGTGTACTACGTATTGTAATACATATAATTGGGTATGTATTACAATGATCAAATGTATAACTAAGTTAAATAATGGCGAAAAGCTCTTCGGACATGCCACGACGGTTGCCTCGGCAAGTACGGCAGCTGTACAATAATATCCTTTTATCGTTTTAACCCATGCAACTCCCTCTTTCCTCTTTATACTCAACTAACGTTGGCGTTTCCTTAACCACCACAGTAAATCATATGCAGAATGGATTTTAGGGGGGAAAAAAAAGAACCACGGTGTGAGATTAGGACTCGTTTACTGAGGAAGTCAGCTGTCTGTCTGAGATCTCACATATCCAGCAGGAGCACCCTGGGGTCCTCAACCACCGACTTGATCTTACGCAGGAAGGTCACTGCCTCTCTGCCGTCAATCAAACGATGGTCGTATGTCAGAGCCACGTACATCATGGGCCTGACCTCGACCTGGGAGTGGACAGATATTGGGAGTCAAAAAGCATTCGGAGGACGTTACAGCAGAAGCTCGAACCCCTAAAAAAAGTGAGCTCTTCACCAACCTTGCCTCCAACTGCCACCGGCCTGTCGAAGATGCCGTGCATACCCAAAATGGCAGACTGAGGAGGGTTGATGATCGGAGTGCCAAACAGCGAGCCGAACACTCCACCGTTACTGATTGTGAACGTGCCACCGTCCATGTCCTCCACCGCAAGCTCGTTCTTACGTGCCTGTACAAAACATGGCTTCCATTAGAACGCCTGATACCGCAGTAAGACTACGGTGTTTGTGTGAGATTATCTACTTAACTGGCACAGGTGAGCACTGTTTACCGTTACCGTCTTAACAATTAGAACAAATTATAATATTAAACCATAATCGGTCTTAACTATGAACATTGCAGCTGGTCATTAAAAAAAAAAAAAAAAAAAAAAAAACTGATTTACTCTGCATTAACTACATGCAGTAAAAAAAGAAAAAACCTCTACATTCAAGCAATATATTCTAATTTTTATGGGACTAAAGTGTTTTAATGGTGTTTAAAAATAAGTTTTGCATTCTTTACACTTCAGGAATGAAACAGAACTTTGAAATCAAGAATCAAGAGCATCCCTAAAGCATAGCGGGTAAAAAAAAAAAAAAAAAGTACCCCCATTTTTCACCAATGATGTTACCACAAACTGTCGAACTGGTGTCAAAACATGGCATTTACTTCAGTGGCTGGCACACCATTAACATATGCTGAACGAGCACAGGATCTTCCCTGATTCCAATCAGTCAAAATGATTAAAATCACGTGTTAAATTAACATCCACATGAATGCCTAAACAAAAGCAGCAAGTCTCTACTGACAGTGGACCTTCTTTGGCATGGTGGTTCAATGGGTAGCAACGCTACCTCACAGCAAGAAGGTCCTGGGTTCGATCCCAGGGTGAAGCGGCCTAGGTCCTTTCTTTGGAGTTTGCATGTCCTTCTTTTGTCTCTGTGGGTTTACTCCAGGTACTCCAGTTTCCTCCCACAGTCAAAAGACATGCATGTTAGGTTAACTGCTTACGCTAAATTGGTATTGACTCAAATGTACACACGTGACTAATCTTGAGGTAACCTCGTGCATAGATATAACCTTGTGTGTGTGTCGCTGAAATGGCTACTGATCCTGAGTGAGACGTTAAACAAACCAAATAAACAATAAACAAACAGCAAACCTTCCAGTGGTCCAAGGTCCAGGTGTAATCGCACTGTAGGTGCTTTTGATGGTGGCCAGGGGTTAGCATGGTGAACACTCCATTTCATACTCAGCAGGGGCACGGAGTACACTGTGCGTTGTGACACATCTTCGTAAGCCAGCATTAAACAGTTTTTTTGACCAGACGGGATAGAATTTGTTGCTCTGTTTGTAGGATTTGTTGCTCTGGCGTACTGATGAGCAAGCACCCTGTCGTCAGGTTCATGGATGGTACCTCCTTGGATGCCTTATTTGGCAATAACAATTTGCCCTTTAAATTCTTCACTCCTGAACATTTCCCCCATACCGTTTATATTCGTACATACCGAATATTTCCCACTTACCGTTTAACAAATCCCAGATCTCCGGTTTGTGCAGGGTTTTAACGTTCCGACTAACGTTTTTAACAGGTGTACATAGTCAAAATGTATCATGCCATCTTTAATAACCGCGTGATGTTAATGGCCCGTTTTTTAGCCTTATTTTACCTACGTTCTAGAAGCTGAAAGGGCAATGCATCAGGTCACTGGGGCACAAACCGCTCGCTTCTCAGAAGCTCAGTGGTCTGAGTCCCCTCGTTATTTACTTCAACAATTTAGGTCATAACATAAATTTTGTCTATAAAAAGGATTTTGGTTAGTTGCTCTATTTATAATTGAACCAGATGTAAGCTACAAGGTACAAAGTGCACTTGAAATGGGGTACAGGCAAGAAATATCGCTAACCATGACGTGAGAAAGTAATAGTGTAAATATTTTATAGAAACGTTTTGCTGTATAGCGCAGTCTTAAAGAATCTTCACATAGATCCAGCCATAAAACCCTTAGTAGGCGAAGCTAAAGTAATAGCGGCAAGAAAGAAACACATTGGGTGGCCTGAAAAACATCTGTTAAAACAGCAGATATTCAAAAAGTACATTTAAAAAAAAAAAAATAAAATAAAATAAAAAAAAAGGTCCGTACCTTTTCTCCAAGTTCATTTATGGCTTTCTCAATGTCAGTAAAGTTCATCCCTTCCACGCCTCTGATAACTGGGACCACTAATCCCTGTGATGTCACAGAATTGAGTGATCAGACATTCAGGACTTGCTGAACAAGACTCATGTAAGAACACTTTCAATCTTCAGCACACAATTAACTAGTTTCATGGCAAACACGCAATCATTTGTACTAATGAGGCTAACACAACACTCAACATAAGAAATGTATCATGTTCATGCTCATTTACAGGAGCAAGATTACTCATTTAGACCAGATGCACTTATTACCATGACACCCGAGTCTAGAGGGTGCTAGCGCTATACAAGACTGTGCATAAGTTTTATTTAAGCAATAGTATATGTGCCATATATAATTATTTATCAGTTGCTTTATTAAAATACAAACAGATAATGCAAGAAATGTGTGTGGAATATTACAAATTATATTTTTTATTTGGCCAATCTGCCAACTTGACACTCCTACAGCCTGATTCGGAAGGAACCAGGTAAAAAGGCCATGCTAAAACCAGCCCGATTTTAAATGTTGGCGAGATGAATCAAGGTTTGACATTTTTGGGTCTAATCCCCAACATTACATTACACCAGTGCTAAAACAACAATCCCAAGTCAAAGACTTTCACACAGTACTGTAAATTGCCAAATTATGGCTTCTAAACAAAAGAAACTAGCTCTAGAAATTACCTTTGGTGTTGCTACTGCCACACTAATGTCCACATAATCCCGATACACGATCTCTTTGGTTGTGTCATCAATAACTAGACAAAAGTTGAAAACAAACAAAATGATACACTAATACTTTTTCTATTTAAACTCGTTTCTTATTGTGGGGGTTACATACAAGAGTTTATTCTGTTATATACCTTTCCAAGTGTAAAATTTTAAAGTTTTTACAAATGTAAATCTAAAGCGGCTACAAAAAAATAACATTGTTATCATTTAGATCGAAGACACCGCATCCTCTCTCGCATGCACTTGCTCAGTTTTTAAAGAATGCCCATCTCTGCATAAATTTACCCTAATGACATAGTAAAACAAAGAAGAAATTTGGAAAAATATGATTAGTAGCTGGATGGCCATCTTGTACCAGACTTCCTTAATCTTGCGCATGTTCCCAGGCAAAAAAGTGAACCAAGCCCAGAATGGCAAAATATTAAGGATTCAATGGTCTTAACTATAAATCAAATGGCAAGGGACTTTCCTTATGACTTAAAAATGAAGCTGTGTGTGTAAACTTGCAGATATAGCTTAACAACGATAAATATTTGTTGATGGTTTCAAACAGTTGATGAGAACACGCAGTATCAACTGCACCGTTAATGAAAAATAGCAGCTCACTACACCATGACACAAACATGCAATCACTTCTCACCAGGACACCCACCACTATACAAGTCAAAATCACAATTCATCAGTACACAACTTTCCTGCGGTACTGGTTCAAACATTCTTCCAAAACCTAAAAGAAAAACCCTTTGCTGGTTTTCTAACACAAATATGCATGAGACAACATGGCAATTGTTTCTAATGTTATCATCTTGCTTTCCAAGAGCATTTTTTGCATATGATTGTATGCAACTAATTATTTCTCGTGCAATATTGTCTACCTGTACTAGGTGGATATACATTTCATTCAGATTTAGAGTAAGGTGCAAAAGGCTTAGATTATACTAGGGAACAATTAGATTCGATGAGATACACATTTGTTTTAGGAAAGATATAATAACCCCACATAATCCTCTATCTCAGTTACGCAATTTTCAATTAGAAAACAACATGAAAATATACAGGACGTTTGTATGCAGTATTAAAAGGTTTTACATGTTATAGTGGTAAGAATTGTGTGTCCTCCCCTTACACTTGAGCAACAGCAGCATCTGACGGCTACATCAGAATGCCATGTTCTACAGTCAAAAGAAGACATTCGTTGATCAGGAAGGGTCTTTTTGAAACAGTAGCAGCTATGAAACCACGTTTCAGAAGGGAACATGGTCAAAAGATATTCTAAACCTTACAAAGATTACAATGAAGATCAATAGAAACTGAAATTATGGAGTGGTAAATCCAGGTTTGACATTTTTTTTCCATATTTTACATATGAATAAAATGGCTCTGGATTCTGTTAAATTCTGGAACTGTCAATATATTACAAACACAGCTACTGATGCACTATGAAGCTTAAACTTCTGTAAAACCCAGGCATACAAATAGCACATCCAAAAAATGGGCATGTCACAGGTACTTTGCCTTTCTATGCTTGAAAACCATCTAACTCACTCCATCTTCCACTACATTCCTGAACAGATTTTTTTCAAATTCAGCCACAAGAGCATTCATGATAGATGTAGGGTGTTGAATGAGGATGAGGTCAGGCCTCTGTGCAGGGTAGTCAACTTCTTTTACACCAAAGCCGACAACTGATTTCTTAATGTGCAGAAAAAGCACCAAACAACCTTCTCCGACCTTTCTGCCCATTCTCCAAAATGTCATTCTACACATTATAGCATCAAGGCTTTGTTTTACTTACCTGGCCCATGCCAGGAAAAATATCCAATACCCTTACCCACCAAACTTTGGAAATTACATACTCCAAAAAAGAATTATAATTGAATATAAATCGGCATACTCGTATTTTAAATTATAAAATGAAATCTACAATTCAAACTTGCATCATTTTGCATTTTCTATACACAAGAAAAAGACACCCGTTTTTGCACTTGGTACACAAAAAGTACACATGGCCTTACTACAGTAACCTAAAATCTAGATAAAATTTGGCTTGTTTATGTAGGGCAGGGTTGTGTGGTTATGAAGGAAGCATGGGGAAAGGCAGTCTGTAAAACCAAGATCTTAGACACAGAAAGCGTGACCACAGTAACTACACATACTGGCTAATTGTAAACTTCTGAGGTGGAGACATTAAAGCTTGATTAGCTGGAGATGTGGACGTACCAGCATTGACTGCGGGCTGGTCCACCAAAGCATAGGCGGCTGCTTTTACAAAGGCAGACATGAAGCCCAGTTTGATGTTGTGTTTCTTAAGGAAAGCATCTTTGTAGACCTTCCTCATCTCTGTGATATTGCTGTAATCAGAGGGAAAAAACAGAGACATTTAACATCATAAAAACTGTTGTAGCTAAAACAGTAATCAAATGTGCTCAATAAACAGTGCAATATCTTTTCCACTGCTTTTTGTCTTTCATATTTAAAACAGTTTAATTCCACAATTCCCATGAATTAACAAAATCTTAATTCTGGCAAGCATATACTCTGTAGAGGCACTACTGCTGCTCTAGGGGACGCATGACCTCCCCTCCCTTAGGCACAACTGAACTGTGCCTGTGAGATGTTTAATCCAGCTGGAAGGCATTATCAGGAAATTTTATAAAGGAAATAGAAACAATGCTTGTTTCCTCCACTATAAGAACAGATATGTTCATTTTGCAGTAGCAAGAGAAGAATGGTAGAAAGGTAACAGTAACCAAAATAACCACTTGGTACAGGTATGCAGAAGGTATGTATCTTTGAACACACAATTTTCTATTATTTTCTCTTGACATAATTTTTGCCTCTTCATTCCAAACTAGCACACAAGTCGCAACTAAAATAGGACTATACGATAATTGTACTATCCAAAGTCACAACCAACACATATTATTGTATACTAGCAAAAATGTGCTATATCAGTACTTTTAAAAGCAGTTTGATGAAAGCAGTGTGAAGTCTATTCCTGAAGCAGCAACCACGTTTTTTCTGCTCCAGGGATTTTACAGACAACAGTCTGAGAGTATGATAAAAAATGGGGCACTTGCCCTGCTCTTTGTAATTGTCTGTTTTCCTGTCTCCAACTCCGCTTAAGCTCTAGGGTTTCTTCGCTAACAGAATTAGCACCGTCCCAAGACACACTCCCCGAGAAAGCAGAGAAGACGAGATAAAAATCTTCACTTTCCAAACCTCTCAAATCTTATTGGCTTGTCATAAAAGCCCATAACACTGCAAGCAGTCTGCTCTCTGAGGGCTGCTCTCAGGGGAGAGCAGGGCAGATGCTCTTGGCCCCTGACCAGCCACGCTCCTTCGTCTCTCCACTAACCCCGGCTTGCGGAGTCTTGCTCCATCCCATCAATGCCAAATAGATTTGCGCGAGCACAAAAGCCCTGCGCAGCTGAAAGCTGACACCTCCATTTGTACCGGGGAGAAATCCTCAAAGTGTCATCTTCTGGACTGAAAGTGGGGGTCTGAGGACATTAACGTTACCTTCTAAATTAATAAACCACGTTTTACCCAAATCTTATCTTTGTTTTACCGACATTAGAACCAAATATTTACATTCCATGCTTTAACTGGGCATCATGTTGCAAAAAGCTCTTCCTGTAGGCCAGATTCCAATCTATAACCATTTGTGTTAGCATTGCTGAGGTTCTAATCAGGTTTGGGCAATGAACAGGATTTTCACTGCACCATTACAAGACTTTGATGTCTCTACAATATTGATATGAACGCAGTGTCTGACTCAGAGTGCATCCTCTAAAAGGTCTACTGTCCCTTTAAACAAAAAGAGAGGAACTGGTGGTAATTCTGACCTCATGTCCACTTCATTGAAAGTCGTTAACATGGCACAGGTGTTCTGAGCTTCTTTTAGTCTCTGTGCAATTCTCAGCCTCATACGGTTCATCTTAACCTGCAGGGTAACCACAACGTTAAATGAAATTTATCTGTTTATAAGGTTATATGAGAGCAAAAATGCTTTCCCCCCCCACTACTGTTTACTGCTATGTTAGTATGATGGCTGACTCCAGTACTGTCCAGGCCACAGCACTACAGATAATTTTGTCATTTACCATTAATCAATCAATTAGAGGTTCATGCAGAATTATATTTAAAAGCTCAACATGCCTAGACTACAGTCAGGTTCAGCCTTAAGCTGCATTTTACACCGAGTTGCCAGTTATTAAATAATACAGGGATCGTAGTCGGTCGAACACGGTTCATTGCTGAAACTCAACATCATGCTGGTGTCTTAGTTGTTTTGCCCCCTCCATTAGAGGACATCAATTTTCACACACATTACAAACTAAGTAATGGTGAACACGATAATATCGTGGCAGATAGATGCCTGCTTAATATAAATGTATTTTTTGGACTAATCGCAGCCATGTATTTGGAACATGAACGGTGTTCGGATCAAAATTCTCATGTTTGAGAGAGTAAAGTTAACTGAAATAAAGTATATAATGAGGAAAACAACAGCTATTTTCAAACACTTTTGTATGAATTGTATATGTCAAGTAAGTGTGTGACAAACATTTGGAATCGTTATCGGGTGTGGTTTTCACTCATACAGACGTCATCCTGATAAACTAATCAAACCCAAACAGTGCTTAATTCACTTGTACCAACAACTCGCTATAACTATTATTACTGCAGATCTAAAAGCTTCTATCACTCTTACAGTCAGTGGTAGTGGGCAGGTGTGGGCTCATATGGTCAATACTGTCACTTCTAGCCACAATCCAGCAACTCTTAACAACAACATATCCAATTATGAGGAAAAAAAACATTCAAAGTTATGTGCTTCTGCTGTGTTCTCTTACCCTGTGCTCTGATCGTGCTCCCTTCACGCCGGCGTCTCCAGCAGGGGCAACTGGAGCAGCAGTGGGTTTAATGGCTGAAACTTTCACAAGAAAAATGACCAACATTTATTAAAGTCTGTTTTCTGTGTTCTACTCTATTCCTGTGAGATGCAGATCGGATGACAATATGAAAACATTAACAACGTCCATAAAGGATATAACAGAATATTTATTCATGATGCACAAAGCCTATGCTCATACTGCAGGTAAGTGTCTCAGATCAACTTTTGAGAAGTTGCTCACATTTTCTTTTTAATGTGGCCCTTTTACCACAAAGCACAAACAAGTCGTGCTCTTGAGCTGGCCTGCACGTGCAGAAAGAACATCGAGTCACCCACCACAACCCCTCAGAAGTAGACAAACCACCGGCTCGCACAGTAGCGACCACTAAGCTAAAGTTGTTGTTCACATTAATGTAAAATGAATGGTGATTCTGAAGACATAATGACATGGAGGCAAACGTGAACCAATGTTTTCATGACTTCTAAGAAGTTTCTGATTCTGCTTAGTGATTCTGGTGATAAACCGATTAATTGATAGGTTATTTTGACATAATCAGCATTGCCTGATATCTGAAATTATTAGGCTGATATTCATAAATAGTGGGAAAAATTGCTTAGAACTTGAAGCTCATAAATAGGGACTACTGAGTGACTAAAGCACAGAGCTGCTGAGATTCAGCGAGGGTGGAGCCATTTATTAGAATACTACGTGTGCTGCTTTGAACTGGGATGGAAAACAACGATACTGCTACCATGTGTACTGATCAAACATTAACCATTCAGTAATTTGGTGTCTCATTTAATATTCATTGTTTGATCAGTTACATATTATATATACAACTGCCAAAGTTCCCCCCATGCGACAGTGGCCGGGTCAAAAAAGAAATGAAAGAAATATCTGTGTAACTCAAACTAGTCTTTCATGACTCATGCAAAGCTATGTTCCTCTTCCTCATAGAGTCATGCATTTATCCAATGATAAATAAAGTCCAATCCAATCCAATGATAAGATAAATAGTGTGCAGCATTAATTATGTCTCTCTCTCACCTGGTTTAGATGTGATGGGCTGGGATGGCACGGGTGGCACCGGGGGCATGGTGGTCGGTATGGGGCCGACTGTAGCAGCAGGAGGAGGTGAGGGAGGTGGAGGTGGTGCAGCTGCAGGTGCCTCAGCTGCTGGAGTGGGGGCATCGGCTGCCTTAGCAGCACCAACTAGGTAAACGAAACCACAAATTAAGACCCAAGTTCTCGTGGTTTTGAACAACCTCCATCATAGTCATCATCTTTCTGGTAAGTAGATCGTGGTTTCTGATGAAGTTTCTAAACTTCAATTCTTGTGTTGTTTCAATATAGAAAGTACCGATTTCCTGGACATGGAGTGATGGGTTGAAATGCCAGTTGTTAGCCTCACCTGTGGCAAGTCAGAAGCAGTAGGTCACTGGTCACAGACCGACTCATGTTAAAAATCAGTCTTAAGACGGTCACTAACTACTAGATCTCTGAACTAATAACTATGAACTCTAACAAATTGGTGTATGTTAGATAACATAAAATAAAAAAAATCAGAGAGAGATTCACAAACTTTTCTTGGCCGATTCCGATTTTCTTTTCGTCTAAGAATCATAAACGAATAACAATAGCAGGAGCTGTTAGCTTGTACCTGGTTCTATTCTCTTACTAGCTTTAGCTTAGTAGCCTTGGTCACACAAATATCATTCACTGGAAACATGCTCAAATTGTACTTTATTACAGCACTGATTAGAGCCATTTTACAGTTAGTGCACAGGGTACAAAGACAAGTCGCCAAGTTGCAACCAGTCCCACTCAGGTAGCAGCAACCAAAACGATAAGTAATTAAAAGAAAAGTTGAACGCAAACGTTTCTGTATGCTGTCAATTATAATTCTTAGAAAGAAAGAAAATGGGAATCCCCCAATCATAGGTTTAAAAAAAATGCAAATCAGCAATCTTAACTGACCCTGAAAATTGCAATCAGTGTATCTCTACATTTCACTCAAACTGTTATATTGGTATGACTGTTATAAAGAAATGATGGTGACTACCATTATATCAAATCTGAGACACACTAGAAGCATTTTTTGCACTTAGACTTTTGGTTTTTATAAAGGTGAACAAAGACCACTAAGAAAATGATCTTGAAATGACTGAACTACTACCACACTCACAGGTGGGAGTGTGTGTAGGCTGATTTCTCATTAACAGCATGTATCATATGTAAAATATTGCAATGAACCCTAATTCTTGGTTGAAACCAAAACTTCGAAAACAATGAGCTGAAAAATGAAACTCAACATTTTTTTTCTTTTTCTTTCCATTTTAATGACACATAATAATAAAAAAAAATCCATGTTTAAAAATGTTTCAAAGTTTTCAAATACAACATAAGAGAGCAGTGGGCCGAATTGTTAAACAATGTAATTTCCTGGATCCCCAAGAGAGGGCATTTCAGCATTTAAATGATGAGCATGTTTTATTATTATTATAATTATCAGTGAAATGTAGCATTGCATGTTAGGAAAAGTTGAGGTACTCAGTCCTCACAGAAATCTGACTGGCAATAGATAGTGTGGGTTGGAAAGCCAGAAAGCTCTTACCACTAACTTTCATCACTAGGATCAGATCTTTAAACATAAATACCATTTGGTTTTTGTTATTACTCATTGTTCCAATGCTGAGACCACCTGTCCTATAGTCAGGGTATAGAAGTGTTATATATATATATATATATATATGCACTCAAGTCAATGCCAGTTTAGGGTAATCAATTAACCTAACACACATCCTTGGACAAAAACCGGAGTAACACACACAGGCACAGGGAAGACATGCAGATTCCACTTAGAAAGGTCCCAGGCTGGCCCACATTGGGATTAAACCCAGGACCTTCTTAATTGTGAGACGGCAATGCTACCCACTGAGCCATCATGCCACCCGAACTCTGTAAGAAGAGATGCCATGTGGACTCCTGAACTGGATGCAGTTAAGACGATATGTACATTCTTTCTTATTCTTCCTTTTGTACTTTTAAAATACACTGGTCTTGAAGGAATTCAGGTCAAAACATTCGAATATCAACTCAATTCCTAACATCAACTTTGCTCTTACATGGATGTATAAAGTACTTCAGCTGTGTCTAAACATTTGATCATTAATGTAAATGTACACTGAGCTCCAGAAACATTGAAACTTGATATCTGACCAAATCTTTAGATACTAACCTCCCTTTTTGAGTTTAAACAGGGGAGTTCCTCCTTCTACGCGACCTCCATCAGGAACCAGTAGCTCCACGATCACTCCTGCAGCAGGAGAGGGCACCTGCACCGACGTCTGCATGCGCACACACACCCAACAAAACTCTTATGTTTAATACTACTAATGTCTCAAATTACTCACCCCTTATTCAAGAAAGCCCTAAAAGACAAACGCTTATCTTCTTTACCTTATCAGTCTCAATCTCACAAACAACCTCATCCTCCGTGACAGAGTCACCAACAGCTAGCAGAAAAGACAAAGTGAATGTTAGTTCTGATTTACCACAAGCTAAATATTCAATTTCCTACAAGGAGATCATATCAGGAGAGAGGAAGTGTTTATACCTTTCTCCCACCTTACGTCTCCTTCTGTGACCGACTCAGCAAATGCTGGTGTGTTAACCGTAACAAGTTCATTCCCTGAAATGAGAGAATATGGTTTGTATTCAGGAACAGACGGGACTATTCTCACATTTGTTTTTAAAAAATAATCCAGCAATTACTATATTGTAGTAAAGTCCTGGACTTCTAATATTACAAACCCTGGTAAATATTTTTATAAAAATATTTTTATAAACATTTTTAAAACACCGCATATTGAGTTTGTTAAAAAAAAAAAAACAACAACAACAAAAAAAACTTCTGTATTTGCAACTGTAAAACATTGTGGTGGTTGCATCATGGTTTTGACCTATTTTTTGGCATCTTGGCCAGGACATCTTGCCATAATTGAAGAAACAATGAATTCTGAATTACACCAACAAATTCTAAACCAACTGTCAGGACATCTGTAAGCTGAATCTCAAGAGAAAGCAAGTCATGAAGTAACACAAAACCAGTAAATACTATATTCTATCTAATTGGTTTAACTGGCTTATCTTTATCTCCTTTTGAAATTAGAAATCACAACATCAGCCAGTAAAAAGTTAGAAATTTCACACACTCAGAAGATGTCATAGTTATAAACACCAGCAAAAAATTCATTACCAGTGCTTATGAAGAAGCAACGCAACCAAATTATAAGCAACGCATAAAACTATACATACTGTGGCACACACTGGTCTTGAAGTATCTGATTTGGAAGATGCTGGGCTTGGCCTCATATTTCCTAAAATGCAGTGTATGATGGGGGAAAAAATGAGTATTCACACTCAAGATACAAACCCTAAAAATAAATGCGCTTTAAATCTGAAGCGTACTTACAGACTGTTCCTGAATGTAGCACACTGAGAAGCCGATATGCCTTAGAGACAAAACAGCATTGTATACATTAATAAGGCCCTGATTGATTAACAACTTGTCACTAGGTAACTATGCTGCTCACAAAAATTAGGGGATATTTCTAAATGACAAACCCTATAATGAAATAATAATTTTAGTGAGTAAAACATACCTGAAGCAGCTCGCCTTGCAAGAACACCGTTACTCTATAAAAAGCAAACATCAATAAGATGAGTCAACAACAATACCAAAAATTTACAGCAAAGCAGTTTATATGTTTCTTAAGTGCTAAGCGTTGGCTACAGCAGAAGTATCAGGCAGTTATATACTACAAACCCGATACCAAAAACGTGGGAAAATGTACAAACTGTAAATAAAACCAGAATGCAATGATGTAAAAGTTTCAGAATTCCATATTTTATTCAGATTAGAACATAGATGACATCAAATGTTTAAACTGGGAAGATGTATCATTTAAAGAGAAAAATTAGGTGAATTAAAATTTTGTGACAACACCACATCTCATAAGGTTGGACAAGGTCATGTTTACCACTGTGAGACTGTATCCAATTTTCTCTTTACAACAGCCTGTAAACGTTTGGGGACTGAGGAGACAAGTTGCTTAAGCTGAGAGATTGAGGAATGTTAACCCAGTCGTTTCTAATGTAGGATTCTAGTTGCTCAACTGTCTTGGGTCTTTTTGTCGTATCTTCCGTTTTATGATAGGCCAAATGTTTTCTATGGGTGAAAGATCTGGACCGCAGCTGGCCAGTTCAGTACCCGGAACCTTCTTCTACACAGCCATGATGCTGTAATTGATGCAGTAGGTGGTTTGGCATTGTCATGTCGGAAAATGCATGGTCTTTCTTGAAAGAGACGTCATCTGGATGGGAGCATCTGTTGTTCTAGAGCCTGGATATACCTTTCAGCATTGAATGTGTCGTTCCAAATGTGTAGGCTGCCCATGCCCCACACACTAATGCAACCCCATACCATCAGAGATGCAATGACTTGGGCCGCCCTTCTCCTTAGTCCGAATGAGACGGCGTCCCTGACTTCTAAAAAGAACTTCAAATTTTGATTCGTCTGACCACAGAACGTTTTCCACTTTGCCACAGTCCATTTTAAATGAGCCTTGGCCCAGAGAAGACGTCTGCACATCTGGATCTTGGTTAGATACGGCTTCTTCTTTGAACTAGGGTTAGTTTAGAGTTTTAGCTGGAAACGGCAGCTGACACAGTGAATTGGGTTCACAGACAATTTTATCTGGAAATATTCCTGAGCCCATTTTGGGATTTCCAATACAGAAGCATGCCGAAGGGCCCGAACATCACGGGCACTCAGTATGGTTTTCCGGCCTTGACCCTTACACACAGAGATTCTTCCAGATTCTCTGAATCTTTTTATGATATTATGCACTGTAGATGATGTGTTCAAAATATTTGCAATTTTAAACTGTCAAACTCTTTTATGATATCACTCCACTATTTGTCTACTACAGACTAGTAGTTCAATTCATAGAATAACACATTTATTTGAAGTCGGAAAAGCTTGTGTTACAGCCAAGTAGAAAGCCAGTAGTAATGCCTTTAAGATAATCAATAATCACACTCATTAATTCATTTATTTGTCTGCTTAACCCTGGACAGGGTCAGGGGAATGGCAGACACAGGGTGCAAGGCAGGAACAACCTTAGACTGGGCACCAATCCATCGTAGGGCACAAAAACTGACACTCATACACACTCACAGACTAACACACTTTGGAAAATCCAGTTATCCTTACACGCATGTGGCATGAACTGCGGGAGGAAACTGGAGCACCCGATGTAAACCCACACAGACAAACGGAGGGCATGCAGACTGCACACAGAAAGGTCCCAAGTGGTGCAACCCTGGACCTTCTTCCTGTGGGTCTCAATCCTCATTATGAAGAGACTACATATGGGCGTAAAGTTGACGTCACTAAACAAAAACATGGACTTTCTTATACAGCATTTTTTTAAAGTCTTTAAAGTTTTAAAGTCTCCTTAGAATTGATCCCAATGTATGACCTTTGTACCTGCTATGTTGTTATAACTGTCAAAATCACTGAAAAATAAGAGTAGTCAAAGCAAGTCTGTGATTGTCTGCCCATAGAACATTTTGAAAGAAGGAAAGATGTTAGGACTTGACTGATTTCACAGAATATCTGCTATTCTTTCACATATGATGCCATGAATAATGGCTTTGCATATCTCTGTCAGACAATGTCTATGCAGATACAGAAGACCCATTCTGCACACACTTGCTTTAAATGTAGTCAAGAGCCATTTCTGATGGCATTCTGTGTACAGACTTCTAAGTGTGTTACCCCAGTGGTTTGGGTGGAAAAAGTCAAGTTACAAGTATCTATTTGACAGACCTGACCAAAGTCTGATTGACTTACAGTCATTTGAGTTGATTTGAGTGGTTTTAAGGGCTGGTTCGTGGCTGCTTATCACAGGTACCACTACATGTTCAGTTCAGTTCAGTAAACATTTGTTTTTCCGTAGTGTATTCAGATTTATCCCGAGCATGTACTGCCAGTGTGCAGAAAGGTTGTGTGCTGTCAAGCCCGCCGGTGCCTCAGTGATCGTTTGAAAGGGTGGTTTTGTCAAAGTTTAACTCCGTAAAAGTGACATCAATAGGCTGCTATCAAAACAGTTACATTTCAATCAAGCTAAAGGAATTTGAGCTGAGGTCATTTTTGGTGTTGAGAGCGAGATTGGATGATCATACACTGAAAGGCAAAATGATGAAGTGTTGAATGCTGGCCTTCGTATAAGACTGCACACTTAATTGAACTGCTATCTTGTCTTGAATGAAACAGGTGCATCCATTTCTAAGCACTGTAATCACAGCATTGCTACATTTGTAAGCTGAAAAATGTGTACAGTTAATTATTGCATAAAAGTAATTTACGTTTAGCTGGAAATGTAGTTGTTGCCGCCGTACCTGATGCAGCTCATTAAAAGCTTGAAAACAAACTCTTAAGTACAACAGGGAGTGGCAAGCATGTGCAGGTAGAGATACATAATATGTACTCTTTTGTGTACCAAGATAAATGCGTGATAAAAATCCACCAGAGTAATTATTTTTCAATGGCACGAAAAAAATACTTCAGAAACTGTAAGTAGAATTCAAGGCCTAGAAAAGAATCTTGAGAAGACTCAAAACCTCTAGGTCATTAGGTGCAGGTTGTATGTCTAGAAGATGTGTTAAAAAGTCGTTTGTAATACTGCTATATAACCTTCAAGGACGGAATGAATTTTCGGGGAGAATTTGGAAATTGAATTCAGACTGGTATAGCAGTGTTGTATTGACTAACGATCCACTTTTTCAAAATTCTATTTGAAAATTCTATGACCTTGTTGATGTCTGTGAAGATCTGGTAAGACCTACGACAGTAAATGCATGGTTACTATCATTAAGCATTGAGGTAGAGGCGTCATGGTATGGGAAGCCTTCAGGTGTTGGTATTGATGAGCTACTTAAGCATAAAAACCAATTAATGCCCTGGAGCACAGAATAACACCATGCAAAAGATATGCCCCATACATGAAAAGTTGTTTTCTAAAGTGGAACATGGAACAGGTTAAATCTACCCCATATTAGGCGGTTTTATAATTATTTTCCACCAATTACTTACTGCTGAGACTAATAAAAGCTTGAGGGTTGGACAATGTTTTGCCCCAAAATGCATATTAACCAAAAAGACAACTCGAGTAATGTAAAAAAGAACAACACTGTACCATATTACTTTTAGCAAATGCACAGGTTTTAAAGTGATGTTCCAGGTTTCTGTATGGTGAGTATTTTCCATATAGTTTCGAGTGAATTATGCAGGTAAATAATACAAATGAGAACGATTCCATAAATAAAGTGTGCTAGTCGTATTTGACACAATGTAGAACCCATACGATTCCTTTCTGTAACACGAGTCGGTCCTGAAGCCACTCGTGCATTTAAACATGACAGCTGGAGAGGTTTTTAAATTTATGTTGACAGACTTGTGGCTGTAGGTTCACATGCCAACCAAGCAGGAGCTATACCTGACTGCTGCTTTTTGAACAACTGTTTGAATGAGAGTTTTGTAGACAACTTTGAAAAGCCCTGCCCTGGTATATAGTTTATATTAAAGGCAATACCATTCCATCTTAAATTGTTCTTTGTGGCGTTCAATGTTGACGGCAGTATTTTTTTTTTGTCAATACCCGGTATAGTAAACCAGTATAATACTATATATAATCGCCAAGTACGGAATACAATATGGTTTTGGACCATGTCCGGATCACATAATATAATACATTAAATAGTTTTATACGTAAAATAAAAACTCATTCAAATATTATTATTTCATCGCGCTCTCATTGTGTGTTTACCTTCTAAATAAGCCGTCCAGATTACACAAGTCGTCGACACCTCTGGACTGTGTTATTTTTCTTGCTAAGCATTTATAGTTGTATGGTATAGTGCTGCTGGGGTCTCTGCATTTAGTTTGAATATGTTAACAGATTTTGAGTTCTTAACATCCCTAACTATATATTCTGTTTAATGTATACTTTTAGCACCATTTCCATGCCTTTGCCATCAAACCATCAATGGTAGTATTATACTAGACTAAATAATGTCTAAACACTTAAATATTTATATACTTTTTTTTAGAGATTTCCAATTTTTTTTAACTTATTGTTTGTTTCAACTTATATATTTGTTTCAATCCAACTATTAAAATGACAGTATAAAGATAATGTTTGTTCAACTTGTCTTTTAAGAGAAACTTCTTGACTGATAAAAATATGACAGACGCATCTTCTGGCTTGTGTCTAGCTCTACACTCTCAGCTTTGGCTTTGTAAAATTCCACATATTTAGTGAGATGACGCAGTTGTAAATATCGACTCCAAATCAGCTACAAAGTAAACACAACAACACACCGCGCCCTGAGTGTTTAAGTAAAATGTGATCACAGGCCAGCAAGGGGATGGGGTACAAAGCAACTAGGTGAGAGAAGGCACTTAAAACAAGTTATGATATAGTTTTAGACTAACAACGCACACTACACACCAAACATAAAACTCAACAAATAGGTACTTTTCATCTCATTGCGCATTGGCGTATGGGTTTAAACAAAGTACACAAGTAACACGGTCCACTTTTTATATGCTCTATTAGAAATCATTTTCCATTTAGCAACTCGAACAACAGATTATAGGTTTTTATTATAAACTTTACTGGTGAAAACTAAATCAATCAAGGTTTGAAATGCAGAGGTTTCTTTTGCTTTAAAAGTGCACACTCAGTACACTGTTGCAGATAAAGTAGGCTGTTAAAAATTCGTTATAACACATCTACTACATACCTGTCAAGTCTCCCGTTTTGGCCAGGAAACTACCGTATTTTACCCCTCTTTCCTGCTGTCCTCCCGTATTAGTATTTTTCCATATTATATAATAATTTAAAAAACATTCATATGCCTCTATAAACAGAAATGTCACAAACCTCACGAGAACTGGTGAGAAAGATTGTTACAGAAAACAGCACTGTTTGTGCTCTACTCTCATGTAAAACCAATCACTCTGGCCCACAAATCCATCTGCAAGTCTGCAACAACTCTGGATAATAAGTCAGTGAATGCCAGAGAACCACGAGTGAACATGAGATACTAAAATGTGTAATGAAAATAAAATGTGTTTCACTTTAAGACAAGCAATGTGTATATATGCCGAAAACATGCAAAACATATAGCTGTGCTTCAGTTCCCTTTTGTATTTTCATTTAGGCTGTATTACAGGAATTACATAGGAATGTTTACAGCATTTCAGTGTCAGCAAAGGTTACCCTATCAGATTCTGATCATCTAATTGTAGTTTGCAAGTGGTTCACAAGTGGTAATTTTAGATTTCTTGTAAAAAATGTCTTAAAATGTAAGGGATACTGAACCTCGGTTGGGCTGGTGAGATGGCTCGAAGCGCACGGGGGAAAATTTCCCTTATTTTTAAATACAAAACTTGACACACATGATCTATTACATTAAATACTAGTAATCATATTTAGACGGGGCTCTATAGAGCCTCCCCTTATAGGAACAGGTGCAATGACCCTCCATGATGCCCCTAAAACTACCCCTGATCTTTCCCGACAGGCTAACACAGCTGACAGCTAGCAGTACCATTTCTGAAATGACCTCGTACCAAAAGTCCCCTGTAGTCATACCAGTTGTAGCTAATTATTTACACTAAATCCTTTTTCACTTTGTTCTAACTAATAAGAATAATACTAGAGCATATTCATAAAGAATAAAAAACATAACTCTAGTTAAACTAACTGCTACTGGAGACATGCTGTCCTTCATTTGGCAGTGAGGCCTAACCAACAGCCTAGCATTTCGGAGCTAGCTTCCAAACTGCACTCTACACCCTACACCACATATGCTACAAAGTCACACTTTAAGCAGCCTATCTAGTGCACTTAAGATATGACATAAGGTCATTTGTATTACAGCCCTAATAG
>JAUZST010014444.1:0-10362 GCA_034779995.1 Parotocinclus haroldoi
GTGTGTGTGTGTGTGTGTGTGTGTGTGTGTGTGTGTGTGTGTGTGTGTGTGTGTGTGTGTGTGTGTGTGTGTGGGAGTACTTGTGTAAGAATAGAATTGCCGGTGCAGTCTGATCTCAGTTCGCTGTACAGTTTGACGCTTAACGCTGGAGTCAGAAACGCTCCGCCTCGGCGCATTTACGCTTCCCTTGGTGTGCGATGTTTGTAGTTTTGTGCCTTGAGAACGGAGGTTAAGAAAACGACGGCTCTTTTCGTGCACTTTGTATCTGGGTTGTATATGGACGAGACGAACCCAAAAAAAAAAACCCCAGAGGCGATTTGTAACGTAGTGGGATCCTTCACGCCGAGTTTCTTTTGTCGAAATACTAAAAAAATTAGCTGTCTGTAACTGCTTTGCCTAATTTCCCTTCTCTTAATGTGTAGCGAAGATGATCCTCCATGACCTTGTTTTGACTGTGTCAGTCTTCAGCCGTTCAGCTTTTGTTCCGTCACATGTTCTCTGTAAGATCCGTGTTCTGAGAGTCTGCCTGTTGCTTGGCTGCTCTGCCCGGCAACCCAGCTCTGATTGGTCAGCCTTATTTTAATGCGGAAATTAGCACAGGCTCCGGTTAAATTCCGGATGGATTTTGCTCCATTGCTGGTCGCTTTCCACAAGTCATTTGCGCTCTATTTGGGTCGCCGCTGGTCATGAAAATTGAAGCAAAAGTTTGGAATCTTGTGCGTTAAAATATTTTCAGTTCCTTCATCAGGTACAGTCCTCATACTCGACTGCAGTGTCATCGGCATCTCGTCTGCGTTATCAGAGTGGGTGAGTCCATGAACGTTAGGATAGCCAGGAGTTCAGGAGCCCTCCATTTTTTTTATTTGGAGTGAAAAAAGCAGGATTTACGCTGCGCTCGATCCCCTCTAGATTTAGCGGCGCTAGAACTTGGTGTGAATGCTGGTCGAACAGGTAAATCCCTACGAGGCCTGTTGTTTTCTTGAACCTGGTTTGAGCTAAATGCAGAATTTCGGCAGCTCCCCGCTTCTCAATGTTTGTCCTACAGCATTAGCTTTAACTGGCAGCGGTACTTCGGCTCAGCTCGAATCCCGGGATTGTAAGATAAATGTAAATGTGCAGAGATCGATAATGAGTACAGCGCAAATCTAGAAAGCCTGAACCACTTGGCGGAGGATCAGGCCGAGACGATACGCTCGCGTTGTCGTAAAAGAAATCGAACCTGCCGTTCATGTTAATCAACACTGGTACCGGCCCAGTAGAGGCGTGTTCTCTAATAAAAATGTTCGTCTAATTTGCCATGGCAGTAATATTTATAGCTGTTTTTGAGTGTAGCTGTGCTGCTGAAATCTGGAGTCGGAATCGTTTGCGACGGATTTCAGCAGGAGCCCGTGACATCACGTCTAACAAACACTACGCAGGCTTTATATGCCATTATAAACCCTGCAACTTTCAGATCCTCTTCAGCTCTTTTAAAACCAAGCTCCCCGGGTTGGTAGCACGTCTGGTTCTGATTGTCATGGTCAGCCCGAAAAAGGCCTGAAAGGAACAGGAAAGAAGGGCCAGGGACCGGATTCACGCGATCAAGGAAGCCTTCTTAAAAAGTTAGTTTTTTTCGAAGAGAAAAAAAAAAAAGTTACGAAATTATTTGTAGTTACTCTTCAGATGAATCAACTTCCGCGTGAATGAACCTCACCACATTGAAAACATTAACCAGTTTAATTTCCGGAAATACGGCTGGCGTGCTTTAGTCGTGTACCTAGCAGGTATTTTAACTAAAGGAAAACAAAAAGATCCTCACGGGGGGGGGGGGCCCTGTCGTATTGTTAGCTGTGAAATGCAACGGGGCCCGCAGAAGGAAACCCTTACGATGTTCTTAAGGTTTTTGAGAACCTTGAAGTATTTTAAAGAAATTCGTTCGTTGTTTTTGCTCAAGAGCAAACGTTCCTAAAGGAAACGTTCTGAAAAGTTTGCCAAACCTTACAATAATTCCGCGCAGTTGTCTTAGGCTCCAAGAGTGGAAATCTGAAAAGGTTTAGGATTAAAGAGCTTTAAGCATCAATTTTCAAGTGAAGGACATCCTTGAAACACAGCTTGTCCGCAGAAGGAAAGAAAGCTGTTGCCTTTATCTCAGTTTTGGATGGACGTTTTGTCGTTTTAAACGGTGCCTTGCAGAGAAGAACGACCAGATCTTCAGCCCACCCACGAGCTGTAAAATGCAACGTAAGTTTAAAGAAAGCGTTCATGAATCCGGCCCCGAGATCTTAATCAGGGATGATAAAAGATTGACAGACGTAGAATGGAAATCGTAGGGATACTGACGTTGTGTTTTTTTTTTTTTTTTTTTTTTTTGTAAGCCACCACGAGAGCCCAGTTTCATAAATAACTAGGGCAAAGGTTTTGGGTTAGAGAATTGTTCGGTTTGCGTCTCAGACGTGTACGTTTCCACACCTGCCGAGCTAGGAATAATCAGTGAGAGGAGCTGTAGGACGCGGCTAGGGCAGAAGCTCAGAGGAACGCCCCTCAGGCACTGCTAGCCACGCCTCTGGAGTGCCCCGGTCAGGCCAGACACACTGTAGAGCCTCAGACTTGGGTGTATTCGGTGTGTCCAGGGATGCTGGACGGCTATTTTTGGCGTCCCCGTTCACAACCAACGGGAAGGAGACTGTCATCTGTCTTCAGAAAGGAGAAACGAAATGTAAGCAAAGAAAAGCTGTGTAAGCTGAACAGGGGCAGGTGTGAGATGAAGACTGTTGAGTGTGTGTGTGTGTGTGTGGGTATTAAAATCCATTGGCAACGCGGAAGAGGATCTGAGCCCAGCATGCGGACTTTTGTTTGATTCTCGTAAAGCTTGTTTGTTTCCTCTCACATGTGCGAGCGTGTGAAGGCAATAAATGGATGATCTGGAAAAAAACAAAACAAAAAAAAAACGTTTGGTGACTTCAGGAATAAAATGACTGTCGAAAAGATTCGGATGTGTGCGTCTAATTTGTTTAGTAGTAACGGATGACCCGGGACAGGAGCGTTTCTAGGAATTGGGGAGTCTAGGGATTTAGTCCAAACACGTAGGGGGTCCAGGGAGGTTTGTACGTTAAATATGCACTGGGTCTGTTTAGTAGTAAACAAAAACCTACAACCTTTCGTTTGCTTCAAGCAAAACGTTTAATTATTGTTCACAGTTCATTTAATTTATAACAAACAGAATGTCATATATATGTATATGTGTGTGTATGTGTGTGTGTGTGTGTGTGTATATATATATATATGTGTATGTATGTATATGTGTGTGTGTGTATGTGTGTATATATGTGTGTATATATATGTATGTAAGTGTGTGTGTATATATATATGTGTGTGTGTGTATATATATATATATATATGTATATGTGTGTATATATATATATATGTATATGTGTGTATATATATATATATATATATATATATAGTATGTACGCAGGCTGAAGTTCTAAGTTCTAAGGCCACGTTCATGGTGCAGACGCAGGAGAGTCCCGCGTTTGCCCTCAGTGGTAAATCTGCGTGCCTTTGTCGAGCGAGCACAGCGACACCGAGGCTCCGACCCCGAACCCGGCGTACAGCGGCTCTGAGAACCTGGCCTGAAACCTGTGGATGAGCTCCATGCTTTCCGAGACGGCGTAGAAGGACACGGAGCTGCCGGCGTAGTCCAAGTAGACGCCGATCCGCGCCGTCCGGGGGGCCTCCGGGAGGTCTTTGTCGACCTTGTTGTGCCAGGCTGAGTATCCCGAGTCGGAGCACAGAAGGCTCCAGGACCTGTTGTTGTAGCCGAGGAGGCTCTGCGAGTTCTTGCCTTTACGGGCGATGCTCTTGTAGGCGACGCCGATCGAGAACTCGCCGTTCCATTCTGCCTCCCAATAATGACGGAAGCCGCTCAGCGGTTCGGCGCACAGCACCTGGGACAAAACCCGGGAAAGATCCGGTTTAACAAAGCAGGATTCGAGTCAGGGGGCCGTGCTGAAACGGTTTAACATGCCACCAAATCAGCCTTGCTGTTTCCATCCGTCTGTCCTCCGCTTACTCCACACGGGGTCGCGGGCCAGTCGGTGCCCACCTGGAAGCGGCAATCAATCGCACGTACACACTAAGAGCCACTTTTGAAACCCCAGTTGACTTAACACGCGTGTCTTTGGACTGTGGGAGGAAACCGGAGTACCCGGAGTGAACCCATGCAGACACGAGGAGGACCCAGGCCGGGAACTTCTTGCTGCGAGGCAGCAGTGCTACCGACCGAGCCACCGTGGCACCCATGTTTCATTTCTAGGGCCCGTAATAATACGGTCAGCTTTCAGCTTGTGTCCAAAACCCAGCCTGTACGGTCGGACCCGTCAGTCCAGAAGTCATTTAGCTCTGTTTTAAACAGCTACTATGCAAAACTGAACAAAAGAAACAACCTGGCAAAAGCCGTCAAAGCGCTCTGGGTTCTCAGGGTAGAACTGGGCTGCTCGCTTCCGTATGACCCTGTGGTTCCCGTCTGACAGAGCCAGTTCCTTATAAGCGGTATTGGGATCAAATGTGAGTTGGACTGCATCTGAAACAGAGCAGACAGTTTCCTGATTGTCTTGTCTGAGGGAGGGGAGGTCAGGGTGGGGATGGCGTCGCTTTTATTTCCCGAAACATGACGTCCCTGTAACCGAACTTAGTGGTTTGACTTACATCGTAGGAAATCCTGTCGGGTTTTAGGCTCCTGCAGGTCAACTCGGCTTGGTGCTTCCGGACCTGAGGATAAAACGCTCTCAAATGAAACCAAATGACCACGCCGGTGTGATTTTGGGAAAATCTGCACGGGCAGGAGCGTTAAAGTCGCCTTACCTTTCAAACGGCCTCCGTTCCTGGGGATTAGCACGTAGACGGGGATGTCACTGACTGCGGAACGGGAGGTTTGTTCATTTGACACGCATTTTTCGTTCGTTCTTGTTATTTTGCGTTAATTTTATACACGGAAATGGCAAACTGTGGCGCGTTTCTCTGTGTTTTATTGGATTAAAAAACAAAAGAGTGCCCTGCGAACTTGTACTTTGACAAACTTTGACAAAGCACCTCAGAGAGGACAAAACCTTGCGTACCCACTGTGACGGCTTGGCGCCCGTACTCGTTTTGCGTGTGGCGAAATTCGTCTTAGTTTCGAGCACAATATGAGCAAGACGTCAAGACGCAAGAGTTTAGCCAAAACTTTAGCTTCTGTCAAGCAAAGCTACACAGGAACCACTACAAAAAGTGTTGGCACGCCTGATCCAGCAGTTGGTTTGTGTTTATTCAGCTGTAGTCGTCACCTTTCTTGGACATGTTGCTCAGCTCCTTCTTGCAGATGTCATCCAGGTGCTGCTTCATGTCGGTGGCCGTTTTGGTGACGTCGCTGAACGAGAACTCGTGGTTGATCAGGACTTTGGGAACCATCGCCTCGGGCGCCGTACACAGCGTGGGGTAATTCTGCAGACAGTCAGCATTACGGGCTTACGCACAGTGTGTGTGTGTGTGTGTGAATTGACGTGGGAAACCTCAAAATACTGCGGTAGGTTGGTTTGTACTTGTAGAAAGTGGATGTTGTCCTCGGTGTCGATGATCTGGCGTAACTCTGCGTCTCGTCGCTGAAGCTCCGTGATCTCCTGCTCCAGCCTCTCCACGTAGCTCTCGGCCTGGCGACGCATTCAGCCAGGTTAGTGCGGGAGACATCTATATGCAGGCCCCACCCCCACCCCCACCCCCCCCAAAAGCCTTTGGTGTTATTGCGAATTTGATTCAGGCTGGAACCGGATCTACCGAGGATTACAGAATGGACCTCAGGGACAGCAGGGAGTCTGGCTACTTGCCTGTGCCATGGCAGACTGCAGGTTGGCCTGGATGAGCTGGCAGATCTCAGCGTGCCAGCGCTCCGCAGCCTGGAGCATCTCGCTGAAGATCTTGTCGCTGTCCGTCTGCGCCCGGTGCGCATTTCCCTGCAGCCAGGGGCGATACGGAGCGTTGGGAGGCACAGGACGGACAAACTCTGCCACAGAACATGTGCTGCCACCTGAACTCACCTTGAGAACCTCCACGTTGTGTCGGAGCTCCTGCAGCTCCTTCATGCGCTCCTGGATGATGTGCTGGACTTCTGACTGAGTGACCACCAGCACCTTCTGAAGAACATTTAGCAGTAGCAGTCAGAATCTGCCACCGTGTCTAACCACCACCGACAGTGCGTCAGCCCCCAAGGAGGAACTTCTCCCGAGGGCACATTTTTTCGGTTGACCCTACCCTAAAACCCCTTTACCCCGGAACAAGTGATGATGGGCAGAACATTTGTGTACTGTGAGCAGAGTCAGACCTTTAGATCAACATGATCATCGTCCAGGTTAATTTCAGAACCACCGCCTACCTGTTTATCGGCCCGTTCCTCATCGGCGCTGACCGCGTCGTGTCCGCGGTGCTCCCTCACCGTACAGAGCACGCAGATGCACATCTGGTCCGAGCGACAGAACAACTCCAGGCTCTTCTCATGCTGCGGGCAGATCTTGCGGTCCAGGTGCCCGGTCTCGTCGACCAGCTTGTGCCTCTTGAACGTCGCCGACTCGTAGTGGGGCTTGACGTGGGTCTCGCAGTAGTACGCCAGGCAAACCAGGCACGACTTGACAGCCCGGTTTTTGCGCCCGGTGCAGAAATCGCACAGCACGTCTCGTTTGGAGTCCTGAAATGGAGTCGGAGCTAACTCGGAAAGCTGGGATCGGGCGTCCCTGGACGAAACACTGGGCACCTTGCGTCGGAGGGCGGGACGAGGGGTGAAAGTAGCTCGGCACTCGGGGCAACCGTAGATCCCCACGTGGTCCATTTGGTCCCAGTAGGTCTTGATGCATTCCTGGCAAAACGTATCTCCACAGGGTACGGTGACGGGGTCCCGGAGGACGTCGGCGCACAGGCAGCACATGTAGGAGTCGGTCATGGTTGTCCCGACAGGGTGGTGTGAAGGCGACCTGAAGCTCAGCGCCACTATATAGAAGGTGCTGAGCCGAATAGACATTCTGGAAATAAAGGTGGGACTTTGCTTAATATGTAAACAGAGGTAACCTGATAGCTGTGTGTGAGCAGGGAGCCATGTTGCCGTGCTTACGGAGAAGGAAATGAGATGAGAGCACTTTGTGGATCAAACCAAACACTGACATGACCCTAAGGACATGGGAGGCCACAGTAAAGCACGGTGCCAGGGTCATGCTGTGGTCCAAGGCAAATGGAATGGAGCCGAATGTAGGACAATCCTTGACGTAGCTCGAAGTTTCAGGGTCTAGTGGGCAGATGGCAAAATCCCAGGGACCTTAACCATCGAGTCACCACTGATCCCACGCGGAAGATTTGCGGTGTGTTTACTGTAAACCATGACACTATGGAAGCTAAAAATAGCCCCACCCGTAAACAACCCTAGCGCGTAATACTGTAGAATACGCCTAACTTTCCTGGTCTGATGGTTTTGCTTTGCAGACCTGACCAGTCTGAGCAGGTCCATCTATTCTATTCCTTAAAATCAATTTGAATGACACTCAAGACAGCAGAAACAAAGAGAGAGCAGGAAACATGTCGATATTGTGATTGCTGAGTGGAAACACAACACCGTTGAGGGCCGGGAGTCGTCTCCGTGTATAATCATGTGGGGAGCTGACAAGTGTGTCAACAGCAAACACTAGCATGCAGGCGGAAAGCAAGCACTTTGGTGTGAAGGTCATTGGCTAAACATTACACTTGAGGAAAAGTCAAGTGGGAAGCTTTAATGCCTGCATTTGGGGCCACAGACCGGCTTTACAAAATGCCTGCATCAGAGGCGTAGATGCCGGAGCTGCGGACGCATCGATTTCAGCGAGTCTAGTCCGGATCCGGTGGCTCCAGCCTTGATGGAAGCGTGGCAGAAACAGGCAGGCTCGCACCAAGATCTTTTATTGGCTTTTGACCTTCAGCTCCAGGCGAGACCTATGCGAATCAGGAGTTGAAAGGAAGCGCGGATATTCAGATTAAACGTCAGCACAAGAGGCTAAGGAAATGGGCTAAAGTGCAAATCACTTCCAAGTGGACCAAAGAGGACGTGTAGAGAGAGACAGACAATGACCATGATGTCATCCTTCTGTGCTGGGCTGTGCTCTGTCTCCTCCTCCATCCCTAGATTTCGTCACCACCCCCTCCCAACCCACACACACACACACACACACACACACACACACAAAGGGAAGGAGGATAGGAGAAGCAGGGTGAAGTCGTGCCCACGCCCAGCATCCTTTGAACATCGCAGCATCAGTATTTAGATCATCAGACAGGTAGGAAGATCGATTTAAAACATGACATGGTTTAAGCATGAGACGGGTGCTGCTATGGCGATGTTATGTGTTAGTGTAATCCTATTAAATGTCTATTAGATCGTTCATTTTTTTTCTTTTTTTTTTGGAAAAGTGCGTTTATAATACGCATATGAAACGAAAGCAGCCTCGTTCACCTGTTTGCGCCCACGGGAGCTGGGATGATGAGAGCCATTTTCTTCAACGCCCCCCCTGGAGGGTCGGTTACGTTTGCGCCGTTTCCCTGAGGGCACCAGCAGCAAGCCAAGTCAAGTCAGATTTATTCCAGTAGCGTTTTTTACTATTGGTTTTGCTTCTGATGGAGGAGCATCGCCTCAAAGTGGCTTTACAGTATTAGAATGTCTTCTAGGGCAAGCTTAGGGCAACAGTGGCGAGGCGAATTCCTCAATGTTATGAGGAAGCCCTTATAGGTTTTTTTCAGATACAGGCCTGAAATATTGAAGAGATTAGTGTAAAGAATATGCACATCGGCAATTGTTTCGTCTGATACGAGACGCACATGTTCCCCTGCCCACCGAAGGATGGAGACAGTTACTTTGGGCAAGAGGATACACTCAGTAGCGGTGATGCTCTGGTCATGGGATTGTGGTGGCCTAGTGGTTAAGGTACTGGACTATGGACCAGAAGGTCCAGGGTTCAAATGCCACAGTTGGGTCCCTGAGCAAGGCCCTTGCCTCACAACTGCTTGGATTGTAAGGCTGTATTAATTGTAAGTCGTTCTGGATAAGGGTGTCTGCTAAATGCTGTAAATGTTATGGTGGGAACCCTTGGGTCTGGGTCGGTTTAACACTAACCACTTGCCTGGACATCTTTACAGATGTTGCTAGGCGGCTTTAAATGTTCGGCTCAGTGTGTAAGCAATCGCATTCAGTCCATGTCTCTTTGTCTCTCTCTTGTAGTTAATGGGAGCTGTCGCCGAAGCGGCAATTTAATATCCTGACGGACACGGTTGCGAGCCCATGAGCGGCCGAGCCGCAAGATTGGTGTTCCCTCAAGAAATGTGTGGTTCAGAATGCTTTTAGTCTGAGTGCCTGTGAGCGGAATCAGTCCGAGTGCTAAATGAGCAGGGTTTAGAGGAGGAGGGCGTTCGGCGCTTTCAAGACCTGACGAAGTTTTATGACTTTTAGCGCTCATGAGAGCTTTAAGATTTCTTACACAGTGCTTTTCCAGCACCACTTCTTACAGGGTTGTCTCATTTTCAGGGGCCAATAGTTAATAAAAAACCCACAAATGAAAGACTTTGTGCCACATGCAAGCTTATGTCCGGTGAAATGACAAGGTGAAGGTCCTGAATTTTAACTGTAGCACGCCGTTTCCCACTCTCCACTGCAGCGTTTATACTGAAACGTTTATCTGGCACCATGGCGGAAGGCTCTGCATCGCTGGCGGATGTCGAGACAGCGTTCAGGAAGTTTGCCATTCACGGAGACACCAAGGCCACAGGGAAGGAGATGAACGGCAAGAACTTCGCCAAAATGTGCAAGGACTGCAAGGTGATCGACGGGAAGAACGTCACCGGCACCGACGTGGACATCGTCTTCAGCAAAGTCAAGTGAGGAGGGTTACTGCCAGGGACACAGCGTTCATAAAACACAGCGTTATGTGAAATAGAATTACTATTGTAGATGTGCATTGCATTATAGACAGTAATTCCCGTTCGAAATTTGTTGTTGGACTTTTTACGCTAAGCTTTAAGCTTGATGAAGTTTAAATCCTACCTTGGGGGGGGGGAATATAACACGAATGGCCAGAATTGGCCAACGAGGTCCGGTTTTTCCAGATTGAAAGGGTAACACTGATCAAACGTATAAATGAATTAGAATGGGACTGCGGTAGCCTAGCGGTTAAGGTACTGGACTGTGGACCTGATGGTCCAGGGTTCAAATCTCACCTCTGGCAAGCTGCCACAGTTGGGTCCTTAAGCAAGGCCCTTAACCCACCATTGGCAATAAATAAATAAATAAATGTACTTCAGTTAGTGTTCACCCCCGAATGGCCTTACGCAATGGCTTTCTTCGTG
>JAUZST010014446.1:0-10611 GCA_034779995.1 Parotocinclus haroldoi
ATGCTGCAGACGCTCTCTCCAGGTACCGCTTTATCCGTCCTCCATTTTCCGGTCTGTATCTCAACCCGGCGTGTTTTCCGTTCCGCTCGCGCCGTCCTCGAAACGAAAATGACGCAAAACAAAAGGCTGCGCCGGATGATTAATTTATCACGCAGCCTGTTTGTTTTTCTCCTCGCCGTGTTTCGGGCGTCCTTGTAACCGAGACTAATGAGAAGGAGGGGGGAGGGGGGAGGAGGAGAGGACGTAGGAAAGCCGTTGAGACTGCGAGTCGTGAAGAGAAGCCTCGTCTTCTTGGCAGCACTTCAGCTCCGATATTAAAAAAAAAAAAAAAATGGCGGTTCCGAAAGGAAGGCAGCCAGTGCGAGAACGATCGTCAGCTGGATCGCGCCGTCGTTCGCGCTCTGGGTTTCTTTTCAGTTTTTCCTTCGCGCATGTTGCTAAAAATGCCCGAGTGTGTCGCTGGCCCTCTGAAAAATGTCAAGATGTGAAGCTATTCAGATGCTGAAACCATGCCAGCGCCTCTCTGAAGGCATTCAGACTCTGCCAGAGCAGAGACATGAAGGACATTTGAGCTTTTTAACCCAAACATATCTCTCGGCTGCTCACTCTGTGGAGAATTTACATTTCAAGACACGCTACAACCCCATACCCCCCCCCCCACCCCCACCCCACCCCATCTCCTCCGGCCCCCTCCCTCACCGAAAGAGCCGTTTGATCCTGCAGCCAAGCTACGAGGGGAAAAGAAAATCAAGGAGGATTAAGCTGCAGGAAAATCTGAGAAAGTAATCTTCCGTTGACGTGAATCACTTTTTCTGCCGTGCGCGCTGACAGCATGACACCCGACTCGGCTTTAGAGTTATGAACCGGTGCTTTGTCGAGTGGCGCCAGAGCTGATAGTTGATCGTCCAGAGGTACCGTTCTGCCCGATGCGTTGTGCCAGGGTTATTTTTAGATTGCTCAGGTTTATGGCTTTCGTTAGAGTACAGTCAGTCAGCGCATTTGGACGCTCGCTAATCGACGCTCGCTAATCTGATCTGTTACAAAACGGGTCGAACCGAATCCGATCCGTTCCTGACTTTGGCCTTCAGAATAATCGGTGCGTGCTTGCGCCTAATCCCATGTCTTTCAGGGGTGCAGCCGTCCTATTTCCGCTCTGCTGTCACGAGGTTGTTGGTTTAAATCCAGAAGATGCCGGAGGGGTCGGGGGTTTAAAGCCTGTGCTTACATTTACATTTACAGCATTTAGCAGATTCCCTTATCCAGGGCGACTTGCAATTCATACAGTCTCACAATCCAAGCAATTGTGGGTTAAGGGTCTTGCTCGGGGACCCAACTGCAGCAGGGGTGGGATTTGAACCCTGGACCTTCTGGCCCATAGTCCAGTACCTTAACCGCTAGGCTACCACAGTCACATACATGCACTTAATAATAATAATACATTTAAGTTAATAAAACCTAATCTTTTTCTGCAGATTTGTTTTTTTTTTTGTTAGTAATCTGATCCAGTTTATATGCACTTGGGTAATCAGATCATGGGATTTGGTTTACATGACAGTAATCAGATTTTTGCAACCAGCCAGCAATCTCACAGAAAGCCGTTACGTAAACTTCCAACTCTGAAACGCAGTGTAGGCTTGAGGAACAGAACCATTTCATTATTTAAGTAAGAGTCTTGCGGCGTGCTCGCTTTCGTTCCATGGTTGCCAGATCCCACGAGAAAAACAAGCAACTAGGTTTATGGAAACAAGTCTAAAAGAATTGCCTCCCAAAAAACCTGGGTGAGCAGTTTATTATTATTATTATTATTATTATTGTTGTTGTTGTTGTTGTTGCTTAATAATAATGTAGATTTTCCTTTAGATTTTGTTTGGGGGTGGGGTTAATTGTTACGATATGGTTGCATTTTGGCACACTGGTATTTTAATAAATAAATACGCTTCTCATTTTTGTATCTCCATACCAGAAGACATGTTCATGCTCGCTCTGAAAAAGGTCATGGTGGCATCCCACCAAAATGGGTAGTTTTTCTAGAGGAAAGAAAGCTTGCTCTGGTAATAATTAATTATCCCACCTTCAAATTTCGGGTGACGCGTCTGTTTATATAAACTGCTCACAAAAATTATTCATATCCCACCCCAGTTTTGTGATCTATGTATGCACGCACGCACACACACACACACACACACACACACACACACGCACACACATGCACCATGCAGGTTTTTCTTAATGTTCCTGAGGTTTGAGCTGGACTAAGGATGTTCAGGTTGCCATTATAAAGCCGTTCTGTGTAAGGGGTAGATGAGCGTTTTACGTGAGCAGAGCTGAAATGCAGCTTGAAATGAGGCTCGGCATCTCGGGGAGATAAGGAGGCCTGGTAAGGGCGGATAAGGCACGGTGAATGGAAAAAAAAAAAAAAAAAACCCTCTTCTGTGTGACTGGGGACTGCTTGTTTATGAAGGACATTAAAGCTCCGGCTTGTTTGAGAGTCTCATGGAGATGCCTTGGGTTTGACAGGTTCTCTGACAGTACGTCTTTGATTAAGGGTTTCATTGTATGTAGTAAAGACTTAATGGAAATGAACCTTGAAGGTAAGAAAAGAAAAGAAAGAGCTGGTCTTTGCTTTCTGGATTCAGTTCCAGTTGATCGAGTTCGTTTTACTGCTCATTGTGTCGTTCGTGTGGAAAAAAAAAAACTAAGCAGCCGGTTAGGTTTGCTTCTGTCCAGGATGTGCACTTTGAACACGGTCCCTTACTGGTTTACGACCGGAGCTGTGTGACACCTCATTAAACGAAGGTGTTAAAGCGTGAGCTGTGTTTAGCAGAGGCTTAATAATGTTGTTGTTGTTGTTGTTGTTGTTGTTGTTTAGGAAAATTTAAGAATGTAATTAAAACATATACATTTCGGGTTTATTGTTAGGGGTTTAAATGGTGTGCAAGTTTTGTATTTGGATCTGCCATGCATGTAAAAAAAATAAATAAAATGCGATGCCAGACCTGGCCAGACGGCACCACCAGGACTGGAGTCCGGGTCACCGTGATGAGAAGGTTTAAAATGTGGACGTGGCACAGGACTGAACGTAATCGCAGCAGGAATGGTGAAGCGTCCTTTGGGAATGAGAAGCTCTCGGGGCTGCAGCTGGAGAGCCCCAACGCATTTGCATTTTCAAAATCAATTCCTTCAGAGCCCCTTTTCAGCATTATCTTCACGCTATCGATTAGCTGCCATCTCGTGATTGATTACAGTGTGGAGAAGTGAAGCATTTGCATTTCCGTGCTCGATACGTTCCGTAGCCCCTCCGCAGCTCCGCTCAGCTCTCCGGTAGCGGTGCAGTTTTGGTTTTATAGCGACCTAGCGGGGTGTGGGGGAATGATGGATGAGGGACTGCTCTTGGTTTCATGCAAATAAATGAACCCTGTTCCACCTCAGCTTCCTGGGCAAGGCCGGCCTGGAAGACTAATGGTGCTGCTTCTGTGTAATATATTCCGGTGTGTTTTAACTAATCCGTCTAGCGCCAGGTCCACTGAGCATCACAGTATTCTGGAAAGCTAAAACGCAGGCATGTGTGGCAAGAAATTCCTAAATCACCCGCGTGCCAAGCAGAGCTTTTCTTACTTTTACTGCTCTGGTTTTTATCTCTTCGCCTTATAGCCTGTTGTTTTTTGTGTAAACCCGAAGCAGTTCCGCCCAACTCCGTAGATAAATGAGGGATTGTAAAGACTCGAACATGAGTCGCTCATTTGAATATCTCCTATAGGTCACTGTTTAATTGATTCGGCAAGGGATAAACAAGTGGTTATTATTGTGGCTGACACTACCCCCAGCTCACCTCCCCACCCACCCCACAGAAACCCACCAACACCTCTGAAAGATTTTCCCTTTCCCAGTTGCATAATGGTAATAAGATTTTCATGCCCGCTGTTAGAACTGAAAAAAATAATAAACTTTTCACTCGGCTATTTAATATATTGCGCATCTAGAGCGTTTCGTTTACAATTTTTTTTTTCTTTTTGTGGTCATTTTGTTTCAGAACTTTTTTTTTTTCTTGTTTAAAGAACGCATTCAGGAAATTGTACCCTGTTATGCTTTTTCTTTTGACTTACGAAATTTCATCTGTGATTAAAAAAAAAAAAAAAAAAAAAATTTTCTAATCAAATCACCCTGGCTGTGTTGTTACACCCCTGTTTAAGTCTGATTTTTTTTTTCTTTTTTGTTGCTTTACACGTAGCGTCTTGTTTCCCCTAAAGGAAGACATGTAGATATCGATTATCGATTTGGTTCTTTTAACCCGAGAGTTTCAAAGGTTTGCTGAAGCTTCCAGGAAAAACCGTGCGTGTTTTGCTTGAGCTTCCGCCAGTTTACTGAAAAACGAATGCCTTTTCCTTTTCTTGTCTTTGCAGTGCTGCCCAATCAGAGTGGCCTGGGAACCCAGCATGAGAATTCGCTTTTGGGCGACCCTACCACCAGCAACGGCAGTACACGTCGGGATCGAGTAACTGTTGAACGAACGAAGAGCGAACCTTGGCCTTTTGATTTACCAGCAGTTGATAGAATGCACCTTGGTTGCTGACACATCAGCGGACGTCAATAGCAGCATGAGTATGGCTACAGGAGCAAGCCAACACAGTCACTACACAATCAGCAAAACCAGTGTTAATCACACCTCAAGTACGGTCTCCAGTCAGGGTGGCCCCAACAGGGGTTGGACCTCTGAGGGCAAAACTGATTTGTCCATGGGTAGCAGAGGCCAGACCAGTTGGGGCTCTTCTAATGTAAACTTGAACCCCAGTGCCAACCCTGCTGCATGGCCTGTACTTGGACATGAAGCCCCAGGGATGGGGTCGAGGCCTGGTGGTATGTCTGGGTCCAGTTCCATCCCGGCCAACATGTGCGGCCCTGGAGGGGTCGCACCTGTTCAAGGCAACAATGGAAACCTTGTAGGGGACTGTGCCTGGGGCAACCCAGACACCCCGGAGCAGCACCCGTCCCCGACGAGTATGTCTTTCAGCATGGAGCCTCCTAACTCCAAAACCGATGGACTGAACACTAAAACCGAGTCGATGAGTCCTGTGAACACTTGGGGGGGAAACATGAGTCAGTCTCCCACCGAGCAAGCCACTAGAGATGGGACAACTCGCTGGGGTAATGGAGAGTCCAAGAGTGGAGAGTCTAAGGAATCAGGCTGGGATTCTGGTGGCATCTCGTCTTGGGGGCAAGGTGGTGGCGAAACGGGCTGGGGCCACTGGAGCAAGCAATCAAGCACTGAAGGCACCGCCTGGGATGCTAATGATGGTCCCACTCAGGAGTCTATGAATTCGTGGGGCAGTGACGCTCCGGCCAGCGAAGGTAGCAAAGATGGTAGCGAAGGACGGTCCGGAAGGAGAGAGAGGTCCTCCAGTATGGAAGTCCCACTTCTGCCACGGCAGGACCTTGACCCTCGGGTGCTCTGCAACTCTGGATGGGGGCAAACCCCGGTCCGTCAGCATACGGTCTGGGAAATGGACGAAAATCTGGCTGCGAAGAATGACGGCGGGACTGAAGCTTGGGGCAACACGCCTAAATCTGGATCATCTCCTCCTAATGCGGGATGTTCCAATCCCAACTTGAACGCGCCTCCTAGGATGAACTCTGCAAACAAGAACGAGGGGCTTTCCCGATCAACCCCACGCTGGGGAGAATCCGTTTCACCCACCGGATGGGGCGAGCCACCTGCTAATAAGAAAGTGGCCAATGGATCAGTTGGTAATTGGGGTGAGCCCGTGCCAGATGGCCCCACCACCAATGGCTCCAGTGGCCAGTCCGGATGGGGCTCAGATGAAAAGTCTCCGAGCTGGAACGACGGCGCTAAGCCGCAAAGTTGCGGAGACGGCCCCAGTGCTTCCTCAGGCTGGGGAAACTGGGGAGAGCCTCCAGAGGGGAAGATGGATGGCTCTCCCAGCTCCTCTTGGGATGGAGATGGTAACAACTGGAAGGAATCACAGAGGGGCTGGGGCAAAGCGGCCCCGTCAGGAGACGGAAGCTGGCGAGACTCCCAGCGCCCCAGTGGCTGGGGGGGAAAACCTCAGGAGACAAGGGAAGCGGGGAACGTTGGTTCCTGGGGCGGATCGACCTCGGTGAAGCAAGGAGGATCCAGCTGGGGGTCTGGGGCAAGGCAGGATCCTGGGGAGGAGGCCACAGGCTGGGAGGAACCGTCCCCTTCGTCCATTCGCCGCAAAATGGAGATCGACGACGGAACCTCCACCTGGGGAGATCCCAGCTCCTACAGAACGTGTGTGAACATGTGGGACAGGAACACCCCTTTCTCCCAGGGTGGCCCAGCTAGCAGCAACAACGGGAGTAGCAGTAGCACCAACCATACAGGGTCGAGCAACCACCACCACCACCCTCACTATAATCAGGGTCAGACTCCGAACCACTCCGACAGTAACAACAACGCTAACCAGCTAGGACCCCCTCACAACAGGATGCCCGTTGTGAATCCAGGTAAGGGTGTCTGGTCAAGTACTTTTGCACTTTGATCTGTGAGTTGAGAACATGGTCATTAAAGGATTTGGTCTCCCAGCGTAGGGTCCGGTATCGTTTGAACCGCATCGGTTATGGGGAATTAGGCTGAGCTAACCCTTTGAGCGTTTTTGAGCCCCTGTTTTGCGCTGAGCCTCTAGCGGGGCATGTCAAAACATCATGACGTGATGACCTACGTGATTAGATGACCTGGCAGATGGGTGCCTCCTTAATACAGACGGATTTCTGCTCTAATTCTGGCCGTGTTTGAAGCATAAAATGTGTTGGTGGAATCCAAATTCTGTGGGTTTTTTTTTTTTTTTTAAGTATGTTAGGAAAATCCCACTCTGTCTGTCTGTGCGTTTTTGTTTGTTTGTTTGTTAGGTAGTTCATATGTAACGAGGTCCTGGAAGAGATTTCTCAAGAGTAGTGTGATGCCAGTGCATCAGCATGCTGGTGGGAGCAAACTTGATGTTGGGAGTCCTGTTTCAGAGCTTTAAACAGATCTCAGTCATGGCATGCATCCTGCAGTCGCTCGCTGCCAGTTGGCCCGAGGCCTGCAGTTAAAAAGAAACGTCTGTCTTGTGCTTGGCTCTGCAGAATCGGCCCTCAGTCCCCGCTCGGGGCCCCATGAAAGCTTTCTATTTCTGTTCTTGGCAGTGCTCGGGAACGATGGCAGACAAAGACGTTGGCTGTCTGAGTTTTCAGTCCTGCTGAGAACAGGATTTGTGCTCGCTAGATTGTCCCAGATTCGGTTTGTTCCACTAGTTTTCTTTCAAAAGCTTTTGCCACTGAGAAAAAATGCCAGGGTTTCGCAAAGTGATCAGGTTCTTTTCTAGAACGAAGACTCGGCGCCAAGTCTAAATCAAACCCAAAAAATGTGCGTTGTCCCCCCCGCGTTACATCTCCTCATGCCTTTTTTCGTTAGGGTGGGTTTGCTTGTAGCAGTTTGTGTCTATAACATTGACGTCGATTAATTAGTTGATAGACGGATAATGTGAGCTCTTAAGGCATTCTCGATATTTGAAACGTCGCCTGGTCTGTTCGTAGGATGGGGAGATCTGCCCAACGTGCAGCCCAAGTCAGAATGCTCATCCTGGGGGGAACCAGACTCCTCTGGTCCTGCACTGGACAACGGCACGGCTGCCTGGGGCAAATCCACCAAAGTCAGTGGAGTCTGGGGAGAAAGCGGGCACGAACCTGCTGGATCCTACAGCAGGGGCTCGGCATCCTCCAAACCTGGTGAGTCTGACTTGTATGTGCATTAAAAAGTCAATGAAATCATAGCTGATTTTTTTTTTCTATCCCACAATTTGACTGATTGAAACTTTTGGAACGAGTGACGCTGGTGATTTGTGCTTGAACTTTACTGACACCTGGTGGTTGCATTTCCTGTTTCCTGTTTTGCACCGTAAAGCTGTTGCGGTTTCGTTAATGAAGATTCACACTCTTTGACACTTTTCCAGCCCCCAAATCTATGCAAGACAGCTGGGGACCGAGCGGGGACGAGATCAGTGTTAACAGTAGCCAGTGGGACGCTGAGGACGGGGACATGTGGACAAGCCCCACCTCCCAGGACAACACTTCCTGTAGTTCCTGGAATCCTTCCAAGAAAGGACCGCAGAAGGTACAGCATCGAGGGCTTAGTCCTAGGGGTCGAGTTTAAAGAAAAACAAATGTTTTTCAACCGGGCCGATGCCGATTAAATACTTTCAGCGCACCGAGGTTCTGCCGCTCAGTTACTTTCACTGGGAATTTGTACAATATGGAGCGTGTTTGTGTATTTACGCTGGTAGTTATGGTGGCCGTGTTTTCTCAGGGGAAGATCTCCAGCAAACAGGACGAAGTTTGGATCATGAATCGACTGATTAAACAGCTCACCGACATGGGCTTCCCTGTAAGCTACCACTTTGTTCTAACTAACGTTCCTGTTAGGGGTGCCGCTTAAAATGATCCCAGTCTCTTAAACGTGTTTGAGGGGTTTTTTGTTTGTTTATTATGTAACTGCACAGTACGATTGAAATTTGAATAAAAAGGCGAAAAACACAATCTTAATGTGGACTTAATTGCAATATAATATTTGGTTGGCTTGTATAATATGTAAAATTAGTATATAATGTGTGTGTGTGTGTGTGTGTGTGTGTGTGTGTGTTGCAGAGAGATCCTGCAGAGGAGGCACTGAGGAGTAACAACATGAATTTGGACCAGGCTATGAGTAAGTCTCTCTCTCTCTCTCTCTCTCTCTCTCTCTCTCTCTCTCTCACACACTCACACTCACACACACACACACCTCTTTCCCGTATCCCAACTTTAGTCCCGACAGTGGTGTATCCCAACACTTCCTAACATGCTGATGGGGCTTCATCCCAGCGTTCTGCTTCAATCTTATCCAAACGTTTTGCCCCAGCATTTCGGTCCAAGCTTTCCACATCGCAGCCCATTTTTCCTGCGTTCCAGACCACACATTCAACCTCCCGACATACTGATCCGGCATTCCAGTCCAAAGCAACACCCTTGTCTTGCGATACCAGTTCAAATGTACAGAATTCCAGTCCAGTCCCAACTCTCAGTATTCCCAGCACGCCTGCCAAAATTCCAGTCCAGATATTTATCCCAAAGCGCTTGCCTTGTCTTTGCAATTCAGATGTTCAGCGTCCCAACGTAGTAATCCGGTCTTAACGTTCAGGATTTCTGCCCCACCGTTGCAATCTGTGTGTTCTATATCCATACAGGCAGATCCAAAATTCCAGTCCGAGCCTTCAGTATTCCAACATGCCTATCCAGCATGCCGGTTCAAGCCTTCAGTGTCACATCATACTGCCCAAACGTTCTGATCCGAGCTCAGCATTCCAGGCTGAATGTTCTTCCCACGGAACGGGTCTTAACATTCCAGTTCCAAATGTTCAGTATCTCATCATCATGCTGACCCGGAATTGGGAGTCCAAGCTTGCAGCGTCCCGACATACCGCACGAACATTTTGATCCATGATTCCGTATCCCAGAATGCAACCCAGCATTCCAGTTCAGACTTCCAGTATCCCTGCATACCGCCCCAACTTTCCACTTATGGTCCACATCCCAATATACGGATCCAGAATTCCAGGCCAAATCTTCAATATCCCAACATACTGATTCAGCACTCCAGTCCAAGCTTTCAGTGTCCCAGCATACCGCTCCAGTCCAAATGTTTATCCCAGCACGCTTTACCTTACCGCTCCAGTCCAGGTGTTCGATATCCCATCATACTGATCCAGAATTCCAGTGTAACTCTATAGATCTCAACACACTCGCATTTTGTTGTTTGTCTTTAGGCGCTTTGCTTGAGAAAAAGAGTGACGGGGAAAAGAGAGGGATGAGGACGCTCATGTGTCGTCCACAGAGTATCTCTAAAGACTCTACACTGGAGCGAAGCGCCTTTCTTGACAAGGTACTGAACTTCACACACACACACACACACACACACACACACACACACCTGGTTGTGTTTTTTCATGACCACCTCTGTACTCAGTACTCAGTGTTCCTACCTGATCAGATTATTTACCTGATCCCTCATTATCTGCACATGCTTAGTTAAGATTCGAGTTCCTCATTGTAACGCACGCTCTGTTTACAAGGACGGCGGACTATCAGATGACACACCAACATCACCGTTCATTCATTCCCCTGGCCTCAAACTGACCAACAGCAGCCTTCCCAGCCATGGAGTGGGCGGAGTCTCGCCAGGACTCAACATGCAAAACTTGAACAGCAGACAGGTGATTTATTTATTATTATTTATTCATTTGTTTGTAAGAGAATCCTTTGTCAAGGGAAACGACGGAAACGTGACCTAAACCGCCTTTTCTCTCTTTTAGATGAATGGAATGTTTGGCAGTAATGGAGCAGCACAGTCTCGGGCTCCGCCCCCTCAACCTCTAAGCTCCGCCCATCATTCTTCACTACGCGCTCAAGTGCCTCAGTTTCTCTCCCCTCAGGTGTGTAACGTGTATTACCGTTAGAACATTCCCGTCCAATCTCAAATCCCGACGTGCTGATCCAGCATTCCAATCTCAAATCCCAACCTTCTGATCCAGCATTCCAGTCTCAAATCCCAACCTTCTGATCCAG
>JAUZST010014447.1:0-10610 GCA_034779995.1 Parotocinclus haroldoi
TCTTTTTATACCCAATCATGTTGTCAATTGACCTAATTAGTGTTAATTGGTCTTCCAGCTGTTCGTTATATGCTCAAATTGAGTCCTTGGTGGAAAGTTATTGGAGGCACATTGTCTTCTGATAACTAAATGATGGAGGGAGTCAGTGCATTCTGGTGAGACCCGGGCATGGTCGGACTGGTTTCTGTTCATAGAAACCAGTACAGTGATGCTGAGGTGCTGGAGCTGGTACCGGAACATTGACAACAACTACAGAGCGTATCTGTATGATATTGTTTAGAACAAATTTTACATCCAGGAAACACACAGGTGTATCCAAATGTTTGTAAACCCCTAGTCAAACTACGTGTTTTGTATATCCTGATATATTCATATGTCGTGTCATAACATGCAGTATATATTTCATAGCTGTTTAGTTCCCTTTAATAAATGACTTTTGTGGCTAGGGTAGCACAGCTTTGTGATTTTTAATGTAGTGGTAGGCTAACCAGAATAAACCATTCCAAAAAATCTATAACTGCCAAAGTTAGAACAGCATTGTGCAAAAGTTTTAGGCCATTATTAGATTTGTTGTTTTCGCCGTGATATAATGACCATATATATAATTGCAAGGGTGTTGGATGTTTTTTTTGTTTTTTTTATATAAATTCCCTGCTTTTTTGGTGGTTAAATGGTCATTATACCATTGCTAATTAGTGCTATATCTAATCCATTGGTGGTCCAATACTTTTGCACAGTACTGTAGATTACATTCAACATACCTTAAAACCTGCTTCCTGCAATGCAAGCATTTGGTAACCCCAGGTCGTAGTTAGTTGGTTATCAAAAAGAAGGAAACACAACCTTTGCAACTGAACGTGGTGCCTCTGGAAAGGTGCTTCCTTTTGTGTTCATTTTGCTTCATTTCTAGTTTCAATACCCTGTTTATTAAAATTAAGCCAGTTTAATTTTTTTTTTTTGCATGCCAAGTTGAAATCTTTGTTTAGAAAATAAATCAATCCTTTAAAGATTTTAGCTGTGTATAGGATGGAAAAAGCAGATAAGCATACACTGCTCAAATTAGGGGGATTCATTTCATTTGAATTGTATTTTATGCTAAACTATTCAATATCTTATTTACCAGTTATTATTTACTATGTCTTACTATTATTACTGTTATTTGCCTAGACTAATTCGATTATTAAACCCTTTTTGAGTCTTGGTCTTCCCTGTACTTTCTTCTTTATAATGTTTATGTTCTTTTTCCTTGCCACTATCACCCCAGGCTTGCTAAATTTAGGATTGGCCCTAGAAGATAACCTAATAGACCAATCAAATAGATATATTTCACTTTTAGACGTCTAGAATTAGGTTTATATGGTGTGTATAACCAGTGAAAGTTTGAATAAACTCAGGAGTATCAATTATATACAAAATGAATAATGCTAATATCTGAACAGCTCTAATTAATCTCTGAGCTCTAATCATTTCTGTAATTCTAATGACATATCATAGCTAAATGATAAAGCTGGAGTGACAATCTGTCCTTTCAAAACTCCTAAAAGCTGCCACTGGTGCTAAGATTAAACTTTCAGTTGTAAATTGCTCTGGATGATGGTGTGTGGTGAATGCTGTAAAAGTCACTGTTAAGTTCATGAGCAAAGTTTATAGGCAGCTGCAAATTATGGCTGTCACTTAGCTAATAAGTGAGGCTAATTGTTTAGCCAGATGGATCACGACCTTTCTATAGTTATGATGATGATGTGGGGATGTGGAAACTTGAAAATAGCAGCTCAGTACACTTGAGAAACGTTCAGGATTACTTGATGCATGCTGCCTAACAGCCACACATACAGTAAGTAGTGACTTTAGCACACACTGTGCAGCTCTCCAGTATATGTAATGCAAAAATCAGCAAATCTGTCCCAGTATCTGATTCCTTCTCCCTCATTCTACTTAATGAAATACTGATTAGGAGATCATCTGAACCAAATCATATTTAGTGAGGAACAATACAGCAGTTGTGTTTGAAACGTCGATTTCTGAACTTTCCACAAGTTAAAACATTAGTACTGCTTTGTTAAAAAGAATATAATGTTGTCTCCTGTGTCGCCGCTCAATATTGTCCTTATGCTACATAGATTTTACTGTGACTGGAATTGCTGATTAGTTTGTCACTAATATGAAACAAACGTAAACGTTATGAGCCACTTTAAAAGTTAAACATTAGTACTGCTGTGTTAAAAGGGAATATTGACACATTTTATATGTATTATTATCATCCATTCATTATCTACCACTTAATGCACACAGGGCGCGGGCAAGCCGGTGCCCACCCGGCAACTCGTGCGCAGGAACAAGCTTAGACTGGGGGCGCCAATCCATCGTAGGGCACACACACAGTTATGTACACAGTCACACACAACGGACCACTTTAGAGACACCAATTAACCTAACACGCATGTCTTTGAACTGTGGGAGGAAACCAGAGTACCCAGAGTAAACCCACACAGACAAGGGGAGGACCCAGACCGCTCCACCCTTGGATTGAACCCGGGGCCTTCTTGTTGTGAGGCAGCAGTTTTCAGGTTTATATATATATATATATATATATATATATATATATACACGCGCACACACACACACACACACACACACACACACACACACACACACACACACACACACACACACACACACACACACACACAATTTCTTATCATAGTACAAATGTTGTGTAGGTCACCTTGACCTAATTCGGCAGACATAGGCTACATATGCCTGACTGTTGCATAGAGATCCAATAATTTTGTAACAGGTAGTGCTATTCCAACCAATAATGGCATAGATGGGAGGATCTGAATCTGTGATTGGCTGGGTTGGATCAGTAAGGATTGCAGTAGTGAGCTTGTGAGTGTTCTTTGATACTGTTACTGCATGTAGGTTTCTGTGTGTACCTGTAAGTGTCATCAGTGTGGTTGTGCACGTGCTGAAGACAGGAGTTTCATCTTTTTAGAGCAGATGGAGCCATGACTGTTGTAGACATTATATATGATTGTCTTTGTTTGGTGACTGGGGACATCTGGCTGCTTGGGATTTACTGTTGTGTGTGCTAGCTGATGTTCAGGTTATATAATAGCTTCAGAAACACCTTAACAGCTGTCTGTTGATTGTTGCACTTCCTCATATCCCAACTACCCATTTCTGGCCCACACAATTACACAAACTCTTTATAGACCAATTTCTATATTACCTCATAAAATGCAACCTCAGTCTTCTTTTATTTCTATCACTGACCTAAATTAGTGTATTTCAATCCTGTTCAATATAACAGAACCGAGTATTTGTTCATTGATCAGTTGTTTTACACACAGTAAATATTGGGGGGTGAACTATTCCCATTTGTGAATTTGTATCAGTATCAAAGCTCTGAGTGTTGGCAAAAAACAAAACTAGAATAGGGGTCTGCTATTGATATTGAGCTGATTCTTTTGGCACCGTTATGCAATACCTCTCAGGTGTGATGGCAACAAGGGTTAAGCCAATGTCGATATGGTAATCAAACCTCTTTTCTAAGGAGCGATAAGGCCTGGGAACCTCTGGCAAGATGGAAACATCTATAGAAACCACATCCAGAACGTGTATGAAGCGCAATCCAAACTTCTAGGGGGCAGCACACCCACACCTAGACCCATCTGGAACCGCCTGGTTCATGAGAACATTATAGTGGTGGTAGTGCATTTCATATTGCTGTCCAACCCTGGTTTGTATCTCACCTCCTTGAGATTGTGTTTTGTTTCCTGGATTTGGGGGCAGTGAGGGCTCTCACCATTGCCCTGGTCACTTGCCAATGATTACCAGACAGGATTAGGTACTAATAATTAGAATACCAGGCCCAGGTGTGTATGTCTGTGTTCCACCTTGCTAGAAGCAATCTGACTCGCTTATTTCAAATTAATTAAAAATGTATGATAACATCAAAAGTTTCAAGAGGAAGAACTCTTCCATTCACTTTTCCTGGTGAAGGAAAGTGACAGGTAAAGAAGGTCAGCCCAGACTTTTCTTTTCCTGGCCACAGATTGCAGCTCTTTTTGGGGGATCATCAGACCAACCAAAGACAGGTGTGAGTTATATTCCTTCCAATAGGAGCTGGGACTGTTCTGTAATCTGCATCCTGAGGGATATTTCTGGAACAGCTGTAGCTGGATCAACTAGAGGGAATGCTTAAGAGATGTCTAAACTACCTCAACTGACTTGTACCCAATGACCTTACACTTTCGGTCGCTACCCAAAGCCGGTTTTACCATTGCAGACATGTACCTGTTGCTGCCGAGAGGAGGTGGTAAAATAATAATCATTTAGCACAAATTTGAGATAGTCTTTCGATGCTGTAATGCTGATTCTCTAATTTCATTCTCTTGCTTTCTCTATTTCTGTCTCTCTCACCTCTGCTTTGTCTTACTTTCTTCTTAGTTGGATGACACAAGTTCTTCTGAGGGAAGTACAATAGATATAAAGCCTGAGGAAGAAGAAGTGGTTGTGGAGGTGGTAGAGGAATATATTGATCCGGAGGCTTGCTGGACTGATGGTAAGCTATAGTAGGATTAAGGACGGGGTGTTGCCTCTTCTCTCATGCAAGGCCTGACTATGAGTTCTTCAGTTTGGCATTAACTTCACAAAAATTGTGTGTGTGTGTGTTTGTGTGTGTGTGTGTGCGCGCGTGTGTTTGTTTGTGTGTGTGTGTTTGTGTGTGTGTGTGTGTGCGCGCGTGTGCGTGCGCGTGCCTCGTAGCCTGTGTGGCACGATATAAATGCTGTGATGTGTCCATTACTGAGGGCTGGGGGAAGCACTGGTGGTATTTGAGGAAGACCTGCTACCTCATCGTAGAACACAACTGGTTTGAAACTCTCATCATCTTCATGATCCTTCTCAGTTCTGGAGCTCTGGTAAGAATACCACCCTGCACACCAGACATGTGTAATATGCCAAATTGACAGTGTAAGTATTCAGCTTTGCACCTGGTTGCAACTTAGTTGAAGAACTACACTTTCTTGATAACAAGCATACACACTCACACACGTTACATACACTCTATTCACGTGTTATCTAATATTAATTACTGAACTTCTAATTGGCTGCAGTAAAACAAGTGCTTTTAGGGATTGTGTAGTGACTTGTGATATAGAAAAGCTAATATACTTTGTGCTGTATGATGTGTATTTTGCTATAGTGGTTTTGTAGCTCAGCAGTCTGTCTTTGGTTGCAGTATTTGAGCTCAGAGCTAAGGGACTTTAGCCAAATGATGTCTAAAGAGTTTCACACGCTGAGGATTCTGCAGCATCTTTTGCAGCCACACATAGGGACTGTGGCCAAACTCTGTCTTAATGTATGAGTGAGTCAGTGTGAGTGATGCTGTAGTGCCACTCAGTGGTAAATTTACAAGGGCAATAGTTGAATTGCACTGCTCACAAAATTGGGAGATATTTCATTTTGAAATAGTATGTTAATGCCTAGTTAATATATTATATATAATTATATACAGTAAATACATGCATATAAACACCAGTGAAAGCCTCATGTTATTTTTTACCCCCAATATTATGTTTAGTTTTTGATTAGTACATGCATTGTTAGCTGATGCATTATATTTATCAGCTGATTTTCACTTCTCAGTAGGATACCTATTGTATATTTCTGTCCAACAGAAAACTACTCAGTCCCTCTGTGGAGTATTGTAGTATATACAGTATGCTTTAAGTACATTTTGTATAACAAGTTGTTTAACCCTGCCCTTTTTAAGACACTTTGATGATCAAGGAAGGGTATATATGTGAGTGATGTAAAGAGCATCTGCAGAGAAAATCAGGTTACTACGTGTTTATTTTGACTACATAATAAAAATATACATGAGGACATAAAGAAATGTTAGGGGCTTATCATGACCTCATTCTAATGGCAAATGATTAAAAAAGAATGGGAGGCTCTCCCAAGTTCTTCAGATGCTCTCGAGATCATCTCAGATTGACATGGCTGCCATAAAACACGCATTCACAAACAATTCCCATCCAAAAACATACAAACAAACAAACAAACAAAGCAAAACAAATAAACAAAAACAGCCAGATAGAAATGTAGGATCACAGGCAGATATGTAAATTGTTGTGATCTGATTAGACACCGGATCTTTCCGCAAGAGGGTATACAAATGCTTCATCCACTGCTCTATAAAATGGCTACTCAATAAAATGCATTTGAGCACATCATTGAGGCCTAGTAGCCAACAATCTCTTACCAAGAGTTATACTACCCACAGGTCTGAGAGCCTTGTTATAGACAAGTGGGGAAAGCAAGACCCAGTGTCTAATCAGACCACACATGTAATCCTTTACATTATGCATTTGATATAACAGCATGCACGTTTTGCAGCAATCTGGCATTTCTATTTGGGAGCTTTTTTGTCAATTAGTGTACTAAATCTACATACAAATACTGTATCTAAGACACCTTTAAACAATTTATCATATTCTATCCCATGTCCTATCCTATTCCTAATCTGTTGTTAGACCTTAAACATTTTAATATAAAAAGAAACAAGATGAAAATAAACTATATTGTGTGTCTGTGTGTGTTTTTACAAGGCATTCGAGGATGTGTATATTGAACAGAGGAAAACCATACAGATCATTTTAGAATATGCAGATCGAGTTTTCACCTATATCTTCATCCTGGAGATGCTGCTGAAATGGGTGGCATACGGTTTTGTCAAATACTTCACTAATGCCTGGTGCTGGCTGGACTTCTTTATTGTGGATGTAAGTGTCTTTGTCTCTGTCTCCCTCTCTGGCTCTCTCACTATCAGATTCCCTCTATATTTTAAATTGTTGTGTGACAAGTCGATGTCTTAGTAATGTTTACATCAAGGATCCCATAAATAACATTTACAACATTGCAGATACAATGCAGATGATATCAGGTGATAAACAGTTTATTTCAGAGCTGCTGTAAACTCCTCGAGTAACTTTGTTATAATTCCCATCATCATGTGTCATCATTTGGCAGTAGCGGTTTTGATAACTTTGGCCTGCTTGTGGTACAATAGACCCATCGTGCATTCTTCAGTGGGAACTCGGAAACTGGGGTGAAACAAAGGGGTGCAAGTCCCTGGCAAGACAGAACACAGACATGGATGAGACAGATAGTACCATAACACATCCCTACGTCAGGACGGCACAGATAGGGAGTCAACCATCAAATGAACCAGCCAGACACAGGCATGAACCAGTTGCTTCTGTCCAGTGGAACCAACTTGCAATCCAACCAACAGACATACCTCACTTTGCCAGGTACCATGAAAATTCATCACTGAGAACCAATGCACTACAGTACAATTAAAGCAGGATTTTATGTTAGCTGGTTCAGTCACTTCTGCCCTGATTTATCAGGTAGAAGTAAGAAGTTTGTGGTTCATGTTTGTGTTCATACTGACTCTCTTAGTCAATGCTGGTCTTAAGACGAGTCTGGATGTACATGTATCTGATGGCCCACTGTCCCTCTGTAGGGCTGGCTTCTGGTATAATCTGTCTTGATTTATGTAATGTCTGGAGGAAAATGACTGGATTTAAAAAATGCAAAAGCGACGTGCGTTTTCCCAATTTCTTCAACTGCTGAGTTGTAGAACTTCGCAATGCTTATATATAATTCATAACGTATAAACATATTTAAGGTTGAAAGTCGTGCATCTTGTGGTTTAAGGTTGTATGACCTGTATAAATGCTTGTAGAATAACGTGACCAAAATGCTATTGTAGCTAATTTAGCATTCATCGTATGTTAGCAATGTTAGCATGTTGCAAACTCTTTCAGATCGATTCAAACAATTCAGTGATTATCATTGTTATCCTACAATTAAAATGCTAAGGAACATATGAATTAAAATACATGGTTGAAATTACAATAAACAAATCAATGTTATGATTTGTCTGTGTCAGGTGGATTGGAAGTGCCAGTAATAGTGCATTATAAGGCCACTCTGGGTTAGTAAGCAAACTCATACAGACAATCTACTCAGACAAAAAAAAGGTTATTTCTTCCTTAGTGCTCTGTTTTACCTTCTTTGACCTCTATAGCAGTCCATATGTTCCCTATTTTTCCACCAGTGTCATCAACCAGAACTGCTTTCAATTTTAGCAGGATTTTTAGTGTACTAATTCTCAGATAACTACTGAGGATCCAAATTTATGCTATATTTATTCAAGTGAACACCTTTTGATGTTGTATGATATGGCATTCCTTTGGTAAATAAAACAAATAGTTTGTTCAAGGAGCTTGTCTATAATAAATCAAACAAATGTCAGAGATTTTGGTCACACTGACAGATGTGCTACTACTGCTACTATTTTTACAGAAAGTAAATCATCTTCATTGTCTGACAGGGTATCCTGCTTGTTGTGTTCAATTTTACAGTCTCAAAAGCAAGTCATAAGTCAGTCACTGGCTACTGATTGTGCCATTGTATGGCTTAAATGTATGTTATAAAACTATTTGTCATCATATGTGAATAGTTCATGCTGTAGATTTGCCCCTTAATGAAAATAATTGTGTTTGCTGAAGGGAAGTTTATTTCTGTTCTGGATAAGCTATGAGCAGATTTGTGTTCAGGTGTCTGTCTACATGTGTGTTCCGAGTAATAGTATTTATGTCTCTGAAAGGTGACTGTAACCTTGTCTTTCCTTAGCACTGATGGACCCAGAGGCACTTAGGCAGCCTATGAAGGCTGGGGAGTGAGGGGCAAGGGTAAGGTCACTGTTAGGTATCTTTCTTTGGCAGGAGGTTGTCTCTCTGTGCCTTCCTTGCTCTCCCAAACTGCCCCAATAACTCTGTACTGTCTTGTGGATACTGTTTACAGTTGCTGTGTGTCGTATTTTGTTTATGCTTGTGAGTTTGTACACACCTCTGAGCCTCTTCTCTTAATGTTTCCTTTGTCTTTCTTTCCTTCCTAAAATCTCAGCCTTCCAGGTTTGCTGTTAACCTCCTTTCCAAGCTTCATCAACCAGCAACAATAAAACAGATGGTTCATGCTTGGGGTGTCCACTATCCCTATTACATTACAAGACCAGATATTACATTGTTTAACCATAACCTCTTTCCCTCTTTTTGTGTGGTTTTACACATAATGTATATACATAAACAAATAAACAACGACCCATTATCTATGTATGCATAATTATGTTATGTACTTCTAACTCAACATAGAGTCTCTCTCTCTCTCTTTCCCTCTCTCTTTTTTCAGAACTATAACACATTGGTCCTTTATTTGTCTCTATCTTTCTTTTCCCATCTAGGTGTCTATAGTCAGCCTTATAGCTAATGCGCTGGGGTACTCAGACTTGGGCCCCATTAAGTCCCTGAGGACTTTGAGGGCCCTCAGACCCCTGAGAGCTTTGTCCAGATTTGAGGGCATGAGGGTAAGGTTCAGAAATGCCCAGTGCATGCCTCTCACCCTGTGATAACACTACAGCATGCCAAAGGTCTACCTAATGCAAAAACTAACTACAAACTACATCCCAAAACAAAAATAATGAATGGACATTCTTACTACTGCACCTGAAAAAGAGATATTATACATGCATGTGCTTTAGAAAGATACACACGCCATGATGAAGCTGAAATTTAATTGATGACTTTCTTATATTTACATGAACCCAATATTTTAAGACTTATTTAAAGGTAATCCTTAAATGAATGTGGTCTTGGATTGAAAGATAAATTCATAAGCTGGGGTTAAAAGCCGCATCATCACAAATAGACATCAGTTGATCTTCTGACGTATAGGTTTTCATTTCAGTTAGACTGAAAATCACAGTCATTTATAATGCTGCATTAGTGTAAGGACTGTTTGTGATGTGTCAAGCATCCAATTATGAAAAGTCCATGACTCTAGTAGTACCTCCACCCCATCTTCACCCATGTCCAGTATGATTCATACTAACCCATACTCTGTTCCATTATACATTCCCACTGCCCCAGCATGTCCATCCATCTGCTTCTCACAAACACATCTTCTCACAACCATTTGTGAGAACCACGTTACAATTGTCATAATTTATTATAATATATTTAGTAAATACCTAAGTAGTATTTTACTTTTCATTGAAATAGCGGAACTACTGTGGAATACACTCCTATGTATAAATTGCATGTGCATATAACATTTACACTTTGACTCGCATGCAACCTGTACCCTTAACCCTTAAATCAAAGATCCATACTTCTCTTTAGAATCGAAATTTTAGTGAACTAATCACAACTGAAGAGTAAAACAGCATATCATACACTATTAAACAAGTAATTTTATATATGAAATATGAAATCATATTGCTGAAAAGAAAAAAAAAGACAATGCCATGTTTACAAAATTATATGTATAGTTCTATGAGATATTATGTTATCACAACACAGCATAATTATCTATCCTAATCATGATATTATGTTTTATTGTGTTGTAATTGGTGTGGTTAACTCAAGATGAATAAAGGTGTTAAAGGTAAATAGAAATGGACAGATAGATAGATAGATAGATAGATAGATAGATAGATAGATAGATAGATAGATAGATAGATAGATAGATAGATA
>JAUZST010014448.1:0-10610 GCA_034779995.1 Parotocinclus haroldoi
AGAAACAAAGAACACCTACAAGCGTGCATCTACACACACACACACACACACACACACACACACACACACACACACACACACACACACACACACACACAAAGACAAGAGCATAATGTATTTAACGGGGTGAAATGCTGAAGTCAATCGGTGCCATTTGGTGCACCTGGGATTTGGTGAGCACTGGCTCTAGTGCACAAAAAAAAGAAGGCGAATTCAACAAGACCTCTCTCCCCCAGCCTCATCCCCTTCCTTTCTTTCCTGACAAGCTGAGTTGAAAGGCATAATCATGATTTTCAGAGTAGTAATTAGCCGAGACTCCAGCCCCCCTTCTTTTTTCGGCACAGGCACACAGTCTCTCTCTCTCACACACACACACACACACACACACACACACACACACACACACACACACACACACACAGATGCACACACATTAAAACAGCTGCTTTCGGTCTTTCTTAACCATACCTTAATTCTTTCATTCTATCCTTCATTCATCACCTGAAGGAGCTATGAGTCAAACCAGCAGTATAAGGATCCTGAATAATTCTGCCTGCATGTAAACGAAATTTCCATTTGTTTGTGTTAAAATCAACAGTTTCTAATCGTGTGAGATGCCATAACAATGAGGTAAATAAACTCAAACACAAATAAGAGAACACACGTGTAAACGTACTTATCGTCTTGGGTCTGTTTTTGGGTCAAACCTGTTTGGCCAAAAAAGGCGTTTCTACTACATACACTCGTGCACCTTACTTGGTGCCTATGTCTACTGTATGTTACCGCAAATATCTAATCATCCAATCAGACAAAAGCAAGTCAGTTCATGTAGGCATGTACTTGGTCAAGATACCTGTTAAAGGTTTAAACCAAGCATCAGAATGGATAAGATTGAAGTGACTTTGAATGTAGCAGGGTAGTTGCTGATCTAATGAGATTTTCAAACACAGCCATTCCTGCTTCTCACAGAGAATGGTCCAAAATAAAATACATTTCCAATGAATGGCAGTGGTCTGGGAGAAAATGCTTCACTAAAGCCAGAGGTCAGAAGAGGACGGCCAGACTGGTTTAGATAGAAAGGCAGTACCGAAAAAACAGTCGTTACAACCAAGGTATGCAGAAGAGAATCCCTGAATGCATAACACATTGAACCTTAAAGCAGATGGGCTACAGCAGCTGAAGACCACTCCTGTCAGAACATGCCTATGATGCAACAATGGACAAATGAGAATACAAAAAATGGCCGCACCCAAATGATGAGTCTCGATTTCTGCTGCCATTTTTGGACGGTGAGGTCACAAGTTGGCTTAAAAGCATGGGTCTATCCTAACTCGTATCAACTTGTTCAAACTGCTGGCCTGGGATATTTTATTGGCACACTCTGGACCCCTTAATGCCAGTTTAAACATTGCCAATTGTTTAAAACGCCACAGATTATTAATGATCGCATCATCTCAAATCTCAAAGTGAGTTCCCTATACTCAAATTTCCTCCACAGTCACCAGATCTTAATCCAACAGAGCATCTTTGGGACATGGTGCCATTTTTCATGACTTCCCCCCTCAATTTACATAACCCAACCTGAAGTCTCTATCACACAAACACACACAAAGGCATAAACACACTCCTGTCACCTGCTTATCACAACACACAGACAGGCCTCCGCTTTCCATATGGTGTGCTTGTTTGTTTGCATGCCTGTACACCTGAAGATTATAAGATGTGAAACACAATGCAGGGATTAAACAGGAAGAAGAATCTCAAAATAGGAGCCAGTGAAAAACTGAAAACAAGACACAGAAGGTTCACATGTAATTCAGTAACTAGGGGCGATCAAAGGGGTTTTATTTATTCAAGTGGCCACTATTTGAAATAACCTACTCAAGACTTGTAATGTTAGTTTGTTGTTCGGGAATATGCTTCTATATGCCATATTCTTGTTGAACTGAGATACAGCCATTAATTTAGTTTGAATAATTTATAACGCCGGTGTCCTGGTGGTAAAAGTCAACTGTGGAAAATACTTTGCTATATTTTATACTGCAAAAATTATCAGGGGTGTCTCTGGACTACTTGCCATACTGGGGCTACACAGGTGTACAACTATGCATAATGCATAAGAACAAGCCTGTTAAACACTACATATATATATAAGTTAAAGGAATCATTCTGCCATGGATTTTGTTAATGGTACAATAAATAATTAATTTGCTTTAGTGGTCTAATATTGACCTTTGATTGCTTATATGGTTATGACTAGCCAAAACATGTAGCTATAGGCTATTACCTTGCCTGCAGCATGGGTAACTTGCTTTTAAATACTTGTGACTGTCCATTACTCTAATACTATTTCCCTGCTCTCATCACTCCTACCACATCACTCCCTATCCTTCCGCACTCCTGATCTTCTCTTTTATCACAGTGTGTGGGAGTTTTAGAATTCAGAATATTGTTTTTTGCTGAATGTGTATTTCAGTGGACCGTCGTAAATCTGGCACTACCTGTATAAACTCGACAGGCACTTTAAAAGGAACACCACCTTTTACTCTCAAAATAGCTTCAGATTCTGCTCCCTGCTGACGTGATTGCATCACACAACTCCTGCATATTTTTCAGGTCTTCTATTGGATTCAGATTCATCACTGAGAAGGTCACTGAAGAACATTGAACTCATCGTCATGTTTATGAAACCAATTTAAGACGACTTTGTGCTTTGTGGAATGATATATTATCATGCTGGAAGTAGCCATTTGAAGATGGGTTAATTGTTCCATAGAGAAGTGCACATCGTCAGCGACAATACTTCGGTAGAACACAGCATTCAAGTGATGAATGTGCCCAAGGAGTGCAATGAAAACCTTCCCCACACCATTACACCACCTCTGCCAGCCTCGTCAGGTTGGCAAATACGGCAGAAATACGGTTTCATCAGACCAGGCTACGATTTTCCAGTCTTCACCTATCCAGTTTTGGTGAGTCTAGCTTTCTGTTCAAAATTGATCTTTCAAAATGGAAATCAAATATCGGCTTGTGCCGTTGTGGCCCATCCGCCTAAAGGCGTGGTGTTTTGTATATTCAGAGATCTTTTTCTGCTCACCACAGAGTTGATATCTGAGTACACTTTAGCCAGTCTGCCCATTCTCCGCTACCATCTCCCAGAACTGCTGCTCACAAAACATGTGAGATCAGCAGTTATTAGGGCGGTAACCATGCATTGTGTCACAATTTGCACTGTGTCAATGTTACAATGCAATCATGGAAATAGCAAGTGCGTTCTCTTTAAGCGCAACATCACTGCATTCCTTGAAAACCAGAGGGAGCAAGCATACGTCACATACGGCATATCTTCCTTCGCATCTTTCTCATTATGGGGTAATGTGTTCATATATAATGATGGCACGTATGAAGATATGTTAATGATTTACATTTCTATTTGTATACTGCTTTGAAACTGTATGGATTTGGGATACTTAAAGCTATTTGTACAGCCCTTTTCACGTGCACAATACCAAAATATGTTGACAAACTGGGCAGGATAACGGTCTCATTTCAATTTAAAATAGCAGTTTGTTACTTGTATTTCTAGCTATCAAGATCCTTTTGATTACAGGAGGTTGAAGTATTTCTGTTGAAAACATTTTTTGTTGTGCATCGTGTTGCATGTTAGCGCTTCTAAAGTAAAAAAGGAATGCCTTTTATTGAATGTAAAATCAATAATTGTGACAATATTGAACGGTCAACTCACTAGCGCAAATCAAATCGTGAGCGGAGTGCATACTTTTAGCTCTAACAGTTAAAGATTTCCAAATCAGACCATTTGACAGCAATGAGATCGTATTTTCTTATTCTGTTGTTTTATGTGAGCATTCTGTGTTACGCTGCTGCCACACAATTAGCTAATCAGGTAATTTCAAGTGTTCCTAATAAAGTGCTCGCAGAAAGTATTCTTGTATCACAACTTTAAAATGACATACAGCATACCATTCCCCATGCCCAGCCCTAACCCGAGGGAGGATTTCTGCATCCAGGATCATTTCCCTTACTGTGTGTGTTAACAGCAGAGGCAGAGGGATTCCCAAAAGACTCTGTTTGTGAGAATGGGAATGCCAATAATGTTTAGCCAAATAATCTACCGATAGAAGACTTTCCACTATTCCATCTCACACACTCTTTTCCTTCACCGTGCTCTTCATTTGGCCTCTGTAAAACCACCCAAAAGCCCCTGGCTCTTCATCAATCTTTCACTACAAATTCTCTTCCAATCGCCACCCCCACCCTCCAAGCCCCTCGGAACAGCAGGCCTAAAAAGATGAGTCTGCTACTTTTGATGAGGCGTAACGACGCATGAAGAACATAATGAGGAAAGAAATGATGGACTGATTTCAGGCTTGGCTGAGCCTGTGTGTCACATGGTGAAGAGCACACCGTCTGAATTAGCTGGGGCAGAAAGAGGCTTCTGAAAGCACAGGGTCGCTCTGATTTTCACCTCTGAAACAAAAGCCCTAGCTGATAGTTCTGCTACAGAACACATAACATGGACAGCAGAAATGAGGGATGATTATCAGCCGTTTGGAGAAATCGAATGAGAAATGTGACGATTCTGCTTCCCTTCTTTACCATTCGTACCTTAATTCTCATTCTGTCATTTGTTTAGATGTCTTTTAATACACTACTTCTATAAAGTATATATATTGTGACGTATCTATATGTAAGTCAGTGTCATTTTATAGCTATTCGGTGTGAGCATTCATTTTATGCTTCACTGCCAAATGGGGTGTGTGTGTGTGTGTGTGTTTATGCAAATGTGAATTTACTATTGTTGGGACAAAGAATGCTCACACAATGACAACCACACAAAGCAATCCTATTGCAATCCAGTCTTTAAAATGGAATTATTTTTAGTTTAAAGATTTCAACTTGATCTAATTATTATTTCAGTGTAAATTTCAATGCGTCCATTTGGCGAATTTCTTTAATTTAACATAAAGTTTTTCATTATGAATCAACCAATCAACAAAATAATTTCAGTGAAAAGCTGAATCTTTGAACTCCACTATCTGAAAATTTGTTTGTCCAGGATATCCCAGCATGATTTCACAATATTCCAAAAAGCAGCTTTTGTTGTTACTGAATGCTTGGCTTGGCCTTCAAGTGTCTCTATAAGTGCTCGAGGGTGTCAAGGTCATTTGTACATTTCAGATACTAATATAGTCTGAACTTTGTGGTTTTTTCGCACCAGTCAGGCAAATTCTTAGGCTGATTATATATGTTGTAATGGAAAACGCAAATTACATTTGAGATAATGCACAATATAAAATAATGTTTTCCCTAATGCCCCCTTACTGTATATTTCTCCTTACTCATTTTTGTATGTTACTGTATTGCATGACAGAGGCAGGAGAATATTATTTAATCAAACAATCTACCATGATTCCAGTTGCAGCTGAGATTGTTTAGGCATTATGACTGAGACTGGGCGTATGGCAACAATCTCAAAGGCTCTACAGAACACCAGCACCCAGCAACAAGAAAAAGCTTGTTCTAAAAGATAGATACACTGAGTCTTGTTTGTGCGTCTGATTCCAGGGTACAAAAACGTTTTATTTTCAGATGAGACCAAGACTGAAAATTGTGAACGGAAATTAATTGGCATAAAACACAGCACACCTCCCAAAATATACCATACTAGCATGGTAGTGGCAATATAGACAGCTGAAGACGAGCTGGAAAAAAATACAAACCAAAATACCAAGTCACTTTAGGATCTGGTTGAGTGGCCCAGGTAGAACCTAGACATTGTTTGCAGGTTGCTGTCTTTTGACATTCGTCTTTTCAAAGCAGGCAAAACTCTATAAGGTGTATAAGAGTGCAGTGTGTCAGAACAACCAAAAATAACTCCAAAAGGCCACAAAGTTAAGTACGGTGGAACCTTGGAATTCAAAAGCCTGTTCATTTGAACTATTTGGACATCAAATGGTTCGTTGACATTTTCTTTTACCCACAAATTCCAAACAAATATTTAAACATGGCCACCCTAAATAAAACACTCAATGGTGCAGCTTTCCAAGCATGATGCACGGAATCTATTTCAGTCTGGGGCAATAAAACTGCCAATCACCATAAATCCCAAAAGATGAAGAAGAAGAACTCTGGTGTGACCATAGACATCATATGTATATCTGTTATATTATTTTATTATTATATTCTGAATATGTATATTACATCAGTATACGGGTGCGATTTCAGACACCCCCTCAGTCTCTATGCTGCTGCCCACGTAGAACCTAGACCTAAAATTGAAAAATGGGGAAGGACTTCAAGAGAGCATTGCCTTCTTAGAATTATCTAAGGAACAAAGGGAAAATATTCCCCAGCCTAGGTGTACAAAGGCGTAACCAAACAGACTGATGACTGTAATAAAGGCAAAAGGTGGATTTACTAAAATGAAACATGAAATGCAAATACGTTCGAAAAAGAAATGTTCTGTGCTGTCCCATTTGTTCTTGTTACCTTAATCTTGTAAGGTAAAATGTGTAAACAAAGCTGGTAAAATACCTTTAATTGGGTATGATGGGTACTGGGTACAAGGATGATATACACTGCTCACAAAAATGAGAGGATATTTTAAAATAAATATGAAGCTCCTAAAAAAAGCATTTGATTTCTTTCATTGAATAAGATCATCAAAAAAGCAAACGAAAAGTCCAAAAACGTTGTCTGGTTACGCAAATGAGCGCCAAACTTAATTATGGTGATTGAGTAGTCGGTGATATATTCATGGAGATGACCGGAAGCATGTTAAACTGTACGGAAGTGCCCCCACATTGACTGGTCAGTAGGGTGTATGATCACCCAAGGTGCCAAAAAACACTGACAGTGATGGGGCATGAACGGGATCAGATTGTCCAGCAGTTCTTGTGGAACCCTCTTCATATTCATTTTGAAACATCCCCTCATTTTGTGATCAGTGTATATGTGCTAAACATGGTATAAAGGGAATAGTGATTCGAGGGCCATTTTGGAGTCAATATTAACGTGCTAGCTTAATGTGAGAGTCCTGATAAATACATTTTACGTAAGACTGTAATAGTGAAATCCCCGTTGTGTCTAACTGTAATGAATGGAAGCGAACACCTTTTAGCTCGTATATGCTAGCCAGTATGCTCTTATTTGTAAGTATTTAGAAAACTGGTATTTAATAAGGACTATTTGATGTGTTTTAATAATCTTAAAATCACATATTCTGTGTCACAATCTGTAAGGAACAATTTCACAGAAAGGTGCATGCTATACTGTGTGAACCTGCGCTAAATGAGTGCTGATGTAGCCCTTTGTTTTACTCTTTCTGCCTTGTGATTTTGTCTGCTTCTTTGTATTGCTCTCTCACTCTCTGCTCTCTCCTTCTCTCTCTCTCTCTCTCTCTCTCTCTCTCTCTCTCTCTCTCTCGTGATGACAGCATCCTCCTGCAGCCTGATTTTATGCCTGACTGCTCCCAGCCTGACCTGTCATCAGAAATAGGACACGCGCACACACATGCAAGTATGTGCCTTAAAAACATTCTGCCTATACACTTGGCACTATTAAAAGTCTGTCACCTTGTGTACACCAGTGTGGTTTGGGTTTCTAAGTTTCCTATAAATCAAGCATTAGCAAACTGGCACTGATATTTCACAGCATTTGAAATATTGGGGGATATGTTATAAATACGATTCAGAGTACAGAAAATGCATTAGCATAACATACACAGAACAAACTGATTTAATGGGGGGCCCAGTAATGATAGCTCTATACTGTCTGGGATTTTGTCGATAACGATAATTAAATGACATTTTGTAATTTTCAAAAATAGTCATTAGTTAGTTAGATGATGAAGTAAGTTAGTGATTGAGTTTCCTTTAAGGACAAATGATTTTTGACATTGTTTGCAGGTTGCTATCTTATGACATTCATCTTTTCAAAGCAGGCAAAACTCTATAAGGTGTATAAGAGTGCAGTGTATCAGAGCAACCAAAAATAACTCCAAAAGGCCACAAAGTTAAGTACGGTGGAACCTTGGAATTCGAAAGCCTGTTCATTTGAACTATTTGGACAACAATGGTTCGTTGACATTTTCTTTTACCCACAAATTCCAAACAAATATTTAAACATGGCCACCCTAAATAAAACACTCAATGGTGCAGCTTTCCAAGCATGATGCACGGAATCTATTTCAGTCTGGGGCAATAAATCATTAACACTGTATGCCAATCACCATAAATCCCAAAAGATGAGGAAGAAGAACTCTGGTGTGACCATAGACATATTATGTATATCTGTTATATTATTTTATTATTATATTCTGAATATGTATATTACATCGGTATACGGGTGCGATTTCAAAGCCCCCCACAGTCCCGATGCTGCTGCTCAGTGGTAAGACGTGCCAAACTGCGTCGCCTCAGTGGCTCTAACCTTTCATTTTATTTTCACCTATTTCAAGTATTGATTATCATTGTATTACATTTTGTTGCTTTATTCATGCTTATGAAAACAGACCTAAACCAATCATTTGGAATCAGTCCTATTACATGACTTCTTATGGGAAAATATGATTTACGCTGTGAGTCTCCACCACATAGTGTAGCACCCTGCCGATGTGGACTGCTCAGGCCCAGAAGGGTTAAGCAAAATGCAGGCCAGCAGTGGGGCCAGGATGGAGAATAATCGTGCTCTGGCAAGGTACAACCAGGCCTAGTGTAGAGTGCAATCTGAATGTAAATACATTTTGAAATGTGAATATGTTACCATGCTACAGTAATAGTCACTATAATAAATAAATGATAATGATAACAACAACAACAGTAATAATAATAATAAATCAGCATTTTTGAGTCTGTACATATTCAGTTTTATGCAAGACATTTCAGAGTTCAAAAGAATGAACATAACAACACAAGCCTTGTACAAGAGAAAGTCTGGTCTAAAATGTATCTGATTAGCAGCCCCAGACTATTATTGCTGCTAAAAGACGTTCTGCCACTTACTAAATCCAAAGTCTACGTCACCTAGACTGGATTAAAGTGATTAATCATAGTGTTCTTAAAATCATGACTGATTATATGAGTAATCAGTGAAGAAATGATTTGGGCTTGAAACCCGCACTGCTATGTGAAGGTTGGTCGGTTCAGTTACGGAGCCCTGCCATGGCCTAACAACCCGTCTACTGCTGTCTGAACCCAGTGAATTGTGGTATAAGCTCCAGTCTCCAGAACTCCCCCGATTTCTGCGAATAGACTGGATTAGCGAGGTCAAAACAGAATCTTTCACTTTCGGAAACATTTACTTGCGTTTAGTGTCCTGACTGTACTGTGAATTAAACAAACCAATCTGAGTGAGTCGTGTAAATCGTTAGGTATACGGAAAATATAGTATATATAGTGCCCTCTCCAGGCACCATGGTGTAACTGTTTGAAAGGTTGCAGTGGATTAGTTTATCTGTCTCAGAGGAAGCACACATTGGGTACTCTCTCACACAGTCCAGATGTTGGTCATTAATAATGACACATATATGAGAAACAGCGAGTCATGACCCGCACACCAGGCATGTTTAACAGCGAGCTCACGCTGGAACCAAGGTAACTTTAGAAGAGGGCGGCAGTGTTGCACAGTGGAGACGCAGTATGGGACTGATTCAGGCTTGGAAAGGCAGAGCCAGCCAGAAATCAGAGCAGTGGACGCACTGGAGCAGGTGATAAACGACTCGATTAAACGATAAGATCTGAAGCCAGGGCAGTGAGCCTAAGCTGAAACGAGCTCTGCAGCCAGTGAATGAGCGATGACTTCTCTCCCAGCTTTCAAACCCAAGCATGACTGTGCCGTCACAAATAGAACGGCGAGGAAAGCAACATCCCATGTAACACGGACATTTCAGATGGACGCTTGCAAAATGTAGCCGTTCAGAAACACGTTTCATACGTGCTGCACGCACACACAATTACTCATGAACATACACAGCCCTGAGCAATGTGACAGCGTTTTGATCTTACAGTCCATTTAGTAATACAGCACCAAAGGAATCAATAAGTACAACCAGAGAGTAACGCAAAACAACCCACTGCATACTGAGAATTTCAGAGTGTGTGGGTGAGAGGATGAGAGGGGGGGGGCAAAAAAGGGGGGCACTATCAAAAGCAGTGGTGCAGCACAGTGGCATCTCATCTGCCACAAGGGAATAATAAAATCTGATGCCCTGCAGTGTGTGTGTGTGTGTGTGTGTGTGTGGTGGGGAATTTCAAGTTTATATATCAATTGTATAGACCACATTTCCCCAAAAGATCTGACATTTTTGCTGGTCACCACAACTGTAAATCTGCTTATTACAAAAACTGTCGGAAAAAAAAAACTTACACAAAACAAAACAAACAAAAAGGGTTAAGTTTTAGGTTTAATTATAGGTGTAGCACCAATTAGATACAGTAATATACTGTAATATGTGGAATACAGTGGAAAGTCCCCACAATGATAGAAGGACACAACAGCCTGTGCTTGTGTATATGTGTGTGTGTGTGCGTGTGTGTGTGTGTGTGTGTGTGTGTGTGTGTGTGTGTGTGTGTGTGTGTGTGTGTGTGTGT
>JAUZST010014449.1:0-10610 GCA_034779995.1 Parotocinclus haroldoi
ATATAAAACAGAATATAACCATACGGCTACGGCATGCTAACACTCAGTCAGAAAGATTGGAAAGAAGATCAGTAGAAAAGTGGAGGATTATTGAGGAACAAATCCAAGTTTTGATTGTTTTGTCCAGTTGTTGACAATATGTTACATATAGTCATTATACCATTGCTAAAACAACAAAGGCCTAGATTTCTGCACAGTACTGTATGTATAATAAAGAAATCTTATAGTTTTAGTTTTCTTTCATCTTTTCCATAAAGACATGTGAGATGTGCCTCACTTAACAACATCTCCACCTTTTCTTTAATCTTCTATTCATCTTGTAGCCTGTCTAAAGCAGAGCCATAATGAAGTTCATTTGTCTCTGAAGGATGGAGCTGCAGCCTGATCAGTGGGCTAACGAGGGACTTTGAGCCCTCCTCGAGGGCCTCATAAAGCAACTGTGGAGCCTCTGAGAATGAACAGGATTAATGGGGTTGTGATGTGTAAAATTGGCCTCTCCTTTAATAAAAAGGTTACACATACAATAATATTGAATATGAAGAAGTAATGTAATTATATGTAGGCTTATATAGAGGATGGCTATTAAAGTTCTAAAAGATTAGAATTGATATTGGACTGTGGTTATTCATGCGTTGACGTGCGAAACGTGCACGGATTGGGATGGCAAGCCCTGGCATGTCCGTGCTAATCAATATTGGTGCTCATTGTCGCCAACAAAATGCACCTGCTCACGCAGGTATTTAAAGCCCCTTGTGGGCGGTGTCTCTCATTGCCACCCTCGCCCATCATCAGTACTTTTTAGCACCTCAGCGTGAGGTAAGGTAATTTGTAGTGCGTTTGCAAGAGGTATTAAGGCAAAGATGGTACTACATTCCTCCATAAGGGGAGTGAAATTAATTGTTTTCAGGGTCAGATTTTTGTGTCACTGGCTTTCTGGTTTTGATACGATTTGAGAGCTTTCCAGGACGCGGTGCGACGTAAGCATGAGTTTGTTTTTTGTTGTTTTTTTCCCACTGTATTCTTTCTATTTTGCTCTGGCTCAAAGGGTTACTAATAGTAGTCGAATGCTTCTCTTAATGGATAATATGCCAGTTGTGAGCTCCAATTCCTGTATCCTGTTTGGAGTCATGAATCTGATCTTCTAAACCAGCATTTTAGCTTTCATTTCTCTCGCTCGCCACATTGCCCCTTCAGCTTTGTTAGTGGCGTTTAGATTAACTAATTTACCCTAGATTTCAGCGCTTAATGTCTTTTTCAATAGCGAGTTCCTATACTTACATTTGAGTCCATGTTTGTAGGACGCCTGTGTCTGTCTTGCACAATTTGCTTTCCGGTTCCGGCAGCTCATCTGTAAAGCACAGGGCTTACTCTGTCGCGTTTTGGGATTTGGGTTCAATCCCCATTGCCATTTTTACTCAAGCTATCATATTTTGTTTTCTATCTGTTATCCTATATTCCCCTGCATCTCACATACATATATTTATATCCATACAGGACATAGAACATAGTTTTGTGAGATACTGTATGTGTGTTTGTGTGTGTGTGTGTGTGTGTGTGTGTGTGTGTGTGTGTGTGTGTGTGTGTGTGTGTGTTGATTGGGGGGGTAATAGTAAATGTACTTGTACTTGTCTGTGTATAGGATGCTGGTGTGAGTTAAAAAAAAACGCATGCATTATATATATGCTTTCTTCTGTTACCTTCAAGGAAACACATGCAGTTATCATTGTATTGCATGAAAAGAGTTTCACAGGCAAGACATTGCTTCTTGTAAGATAGCATGCTGCTCTACCATTTATCAAATCATCAAGAACTTCTAGGACAGTGGGTCAGTTGCAATGAAAAGCGCTTTAGAGTTCCCAAGAAAGTCAAGCAAAACGATGGACTGTCTAATAAAAAAGATGTAGCTACGAGATCCGGTCACAACCACTGCAGAGCTTGCTCTGGAATGCCAGAGGGCAGGTGTGAGAAAACAATGAACAAGGTCATGAATAAGGAATGGTATTGAAACATTCTCCAAGAGCAACATTTCCTAACAATCCAGGAGAAATTTGGAGATGAACAATGCTTTTTCCATAACATGATGTAGCACCATGTCACAAGGCAAAAGTAATAACCAAGTGGGCCACATGAACAAAACATTTAAGGGTCCATGGCCAGGAAACTCACAGATCTCAATCCCACTGAGAACATGTGGTCTTTCCCCAAAAAGAAGGTGAACAAACACAAACCCAGAAACTGCGATCAGCCCCAAGCACTGATTGGGCAAGAATGGGTTGCCATCATTCAGGATTTTGCCCAGACGATGATATCCAGCATGGATGTATTTGTCAATAAAAAGTAAAAAAGAATTATTAAATGCTTATAATTGCATTTCATTACACCATGTGTGAAAATCACAAAAACATACAGCTTCCAGAATGTTCAAATATTGATTAAAGACATCAGTTCTTAAGCAAGATAGACCATGAGATTTGGGTTATATGGTTTCCTCTTACATGAGCCTGCTAGTTACATAAGCATGAGGACAGTGTCTGTGGCATGTGACACTGACCAGGAGAGCCATGTTATTGGTATATAGTCAAATATGAACAAAAACATGGATATTAGAACAGAGTCCTCATCCCCATCCTGTGCGGCTACAATTGTCAACAATGTTCTGAGAGCTTAGATTTTACAACCTAGATTTTGGAAGAGGAGATGTTTGGCATTTTAGTTAATCTCAAAAGGGCCTGATGCAGTTATGGTTAGGACTGCGTGCAAGTTAATCAAGTTCTACATTAAAATGGTCAAAGCATTTATTTAGACTTGGGGACGTTGGGGACATTGCGATATTGATAGTCACTGAGTTATTCACTGTAGCACATTGAACTGCCAAAGATGTATGTGAAGATTTAACACCTGTGTGCTTAATATCCTGAACCTGTAAGCAGTGAGACTCTTAACTGTAATTCATTTTGGATAAGTCTTAGCCGAATGAATGAATGAAAATGTGTCCAATTGCTACAGTGATATTGGGTGATTTGTGCAATGACCTTGATAGATTTGCATGACATGCTTATGACTAGATTATATGACTACATACCACCAGACATTAAGTCATAAAGTAAGTTATAAAGGCATCTGTTAAATCCTGTAAATGTTTTTAGGCATCTTTCACTCTTGATGCATTAAATATGTGTAGAGATATTGTATATGCATTACCTAAAATTAATACGTTGTTCAGGCTTCTTACCTAAGAAATGAAGATCCATAATATGGATATGATGAGTATTTGGGTCAAACATTCATTTACGTAAGCTTAAATAATTCATAGTTTAAGAAGAAAAATTGTTTTTAATTATCTAAGGCAAGTATCACTAATGAGTATTTAATATAACAATTAATAGTGTTTTTTAAACACAGGGCTTAAATAGGTTTATAAAACGTTTATGGAATTATTTTAATTTATGGCACAGGCCATTATAGACTCTACACTAATTAATTATCGAACATTTGACCCAGAGGCTTTCATTTCTGCAGGAGTGTTTATTATTGCATTATAAGTAAACTGTAATTATGGCCGTGCTATTAAAGAGCTTTGCTAAACCCATCAAGACCAATGGTGAACTAACAAAATATAAATGCTCAGTAGAGCAGAGATGTTAGTCTTACTGCTAACCCAAACATGTTGTATATAATAGATGAGAAAACTACACTGCTCACAAACATTAGGAGATATTTAATTTCATATTTCATCATTTTTGTGGGCAACTGAAATTGCTGTTCCTTGGGCCTGATTTTTTTACACACTACCAACAGGAACTAAACAGATATGCAGTATCTATGAAGTATCTATTTTAAGTTAGGATGCGAAACAGAACGTCAAAAAAAGGCAGGGCTGTATGCCGATTATTTAGATTATCACACAGTACTATTTCAAGTTTCATTCCATATTCAAAAACATGCCAGTAATAGGACTGTCTACCACTAAGCACCTCTAGGTGTAAATTAACCCAACAATAATGATGACAATATAGCTGATAGTAAGAGCAGTTTATCCACATTTCTGGTGAGCAAAGTGGAGAGAGCAGTGGCAAGTCATATACTCACTAATAATCTTTAAAAACAAAATAAAATAAAATAATAATAATATAATCAATAATAAACTATAGTAAATAAAATAATAAACCTGCACAAGACTGGAATGGGCTACGGGACAATAGGTGAGAAGGCAACAACTGTTAATGAAATTATTAAAAAATGAAAGAAACAGCCTTTCTTGGTCTGGGGCTCCATGCAAGATCCCAACTCGTGGGGTAAGGATGATTCTGAGAAAGGTCAGGGATCAGCCCAGAACTACATGGGAGGACATGGTCAATAACCTAAAAAGAGCTTCGACCACAGTCCCAAAGATGACTGTTAATTACACACTATGCCGTCATAGGTTGAAATCCTCCAAGGTCATCTTGCTCATGTCAGCAAATGTCCAGGCCTATTTGAAGTTTGCCAAAGGGTATCTGGATGATCCAGATAAGGCATGAGAAAAGGTCATGTGGTCAGATGAGACCAAAACAGAGTTTTTTGGTATGATCTTCACTCGCCATGTTTGGAGGAAGGAGAAGGATGAGTACAACCAAGAATACTGTCCACAACCAAGAATACTGTCCCACATGTGAAGCATCATATTTGGAGATGCTTTTCAGCAAAGGGGACAGGGAGGAGGGATGGAGTCATGTCATATTGTGAGATTTTGTCTAACAACCTCCTTCCCTCAGTAAGAGCACTGAATATGGGTCATGACTGGGTTTTCCAGCATGACCATGACCTGAAACGCACACCCAGGGCAACTAAGGAGTCATAATTTGTAAAAAAAAAAAATAATAATAATTAGCTGGTCTAGAATAGATTCCCATTGGTCATAATGAAATGTGCAATACTTGTTACAAATATGACTTAAATGGAAATATGACTCACTTCTTTTAGTGCAGATTTTCTTGCTTAAGAAAAGGAAATTTGAAATATCACGTTATACATCTAAACACGCAGTGTTTAAATATGAATATCAAGCAAATAAATGGCTGACAAAGAGGTTTATTTAGATGTTGTTGTTATTATTTGTCAAGATCACTGGTACCTCAGTTTGTCAGAAATAATATTTTATTATTATATTTTTGAAAGCTCACCTATACTGGATTCATTTAGAAATGACTGACAGAGCAGTTTTGTTCCTGACACAAGGCATTTTTGTTCCAATCTAATCTTCACAGGCCATCTGACATATTTATACAGGCATCAGAATGTTCTACTTTTTGACAGCCTTGGAAAAACAAACAAATGCAGTTCTTTATGAAAATTAACTACATGTATAGGCAATAAAGGAAAGATGGGTTAAATGCTTGAATTACATATAAGGATCTGCAAGTGTTGAGTTGACTTATAGATTTAATCAATTTCATAAGCTGCATATAGGCATTTGCAATAAAATGAAATAGTTCCTAAGGGTTCTGGCACTGTGGTTTTATATAGTCTCTGCTGATAAGAACTTATGCAGTATCCAATGCAGTAAAGCTCTCTCTGGACTGTACTGGAAGAGGAATGGACACCACAGATACCAGCCAGTACTGACGTGTAATAGATACATATTGTTCTAATTGTTCTATTGTTCTAAACATCTTGTTTGTGGTTAGATGAGTAGGACTAGGGGTACATCCAGTTAGCAACCTGTTAGAGGTTTGTTCCTGTCCTTGCAACTGATATGAAAAGCCGGTATGAAAATTAATGATGAATGTAATATACTTTGGTTTACATGTAATACATATAGTTCCTGATATAGATATATATCAGGAAATGCTATTCAATACTGCCTACATTGTATGTTCCCATTAAATGTATTTTATGAGCAATATGTGTGTAAAGGAGACCAACACAACACCACCACAATGGAAGAGGTACTCTGGGACTGCTGTAATTGATTGGTATGACTCCATAGAGATACTATATGGGTTCTTGTGATCAACAGGATCCCAGATGATGTGGTGTGACTCCCAAAGCTGCTACGGCTTTAAGCTTCTCTTGCAAAGATAACTAAATTCTGGAAGTATTCCTCACCACAGCCAGTCTGGAACTTTATGCATGACACCCACTGATCAGGGCTGCTTTCACCCTGGGAGTACAGGCTAGGAGGGAATACAGAGAGGATAAGTAAAACATCAACCCACAGGCCCTGGGCCAGGTCTCGATGAAAGACAGGAGGAAACCACCTTCAAAGAATCAGGTATCAGCAGGGCTGTCATTAAAGTAGATGACTGGTAAGAGCTCTCCAATACTCCAGTGGTGCAAATCTAACCTCGATAAGCCTCCTTATATTCCCACAGTATCCTGGATGACAGTGTTAGAAGGAGTCATGGCTCTTAATAATAATAATACAGCCCCTAGAGATGACGTAGGCTTGAGTTCAGAAAGGAGTCTTGCCTTGATGATGCTGTTATGAGTCTCATGCTTTATGTACTATAGGCTCAAACAGTTCACAGGTAGATAAAATGTGTTGGCCATGCTCACTTCTGGAAACTCCAGGGTGCCATTTAAGTACATGATGACAGAAAATAACTGAAAGCACAAACTAGAACTGATATCCTGTCCATCTCTGCTTTTGAATGACCACATGTCTCACTTTGACTTATTTCCTCATTCATTGGGCTGGGATAGTCTGTTAAATGCAATTTAAGAAATGCAGTAAGTCATTGGTAGATAGCATGAACCTAGCATATTGTCTGGTCATCTTCAATTCATGTGTTAATTTACGTTCATCCCTAAGTAAAAGTGAGACATGTGGTCATTCAAAAACAGAGATGGACAGGATATCAATTCTAGTTTGTGCTTACAGTTATTTTCTGTCATCATGTACTTAAATGGCAAAGTCACAGCCAATGTCAAGTTTATTTATATAGAGCTTTTTACAATGGTGCATTGTCTGCAATGGTGCAAAGCAGCTTTACAATATTATATTACCTTAAAAGGCCAGTGCCAAATTGAGCAAACCTAGAGCGACAGTAGGAAAGAAAAACTCCCTGAATGCAAGGACTCAAAAAGGGACCCATCCTTGAGTGGCCTAGATGTTAACTTAAATAGTTTGTATTAATAGCAAAATTGAGTAAATAATAACAATATGTATTATATTATATATTAAATAATGTACAATATGTGAGATATTGAGTCCTTAGCAATAAGGCACATCATCTCCTGATAACTGAATGATGGAGGGAGTTACTGCACTCTGGTCTGGCCTGAGCGTGGTGGGACTGGTTTCTGTTGATGAAAACCAGTAGAGCGATGCTGATGTGAAGGAACATCTAAGTGCTGGAGCAGGTATATCAGCTCAGAGAAAAAAAGAGAAAATTAGTACTAGTTAAGTAGTTATCTTGATTAATCTGCATCAATGTCAATGTATAAAGGGAAAGAGAGCTTAAGCTGAAAGCCTGTGATCTTCAGTTTAGTTAAGAATCACCATTCATCAATAGCATATATAACAACATGGGCAAGGAATTACTATGGCAAACTTTTGTTATATTATATAAAATGCCACTTAACACTTTAGTCTGCAAGAAAGAAGGCCAGAAGCATTGTTGATTTTTCTGGGCTTGTGGGCATCTGGAAGGGACCATGAAAATGAAACCAGTGGAAATGTGTATTGGGGTCAGAGAAAAAAAATAATTAATCCAGATCTTTTGTTGAAGAAATTAAGCCTGACCATACAGAATTTTACAAATGGCAAGTTCAAAAGTCAAGGCATGTCATGGTCAGTGCAATTGGCAACAGTCATTTACACTTTTGTCATGGTAGCATTCATTAAAAAAAAAACACACACACATTGAGATTTTAGAGCTGACAATTTTGATTATGCAAAACAACATGTTGAACAAATTACCAATTCATGAAGATGGTATGGGACTGGACTCGTCTGTCTGCAGTCCTAAACTATCCCCAGTAGAGAATGTGTGAAGAATTTTGAAATAAAATATATCACTGCGAGAACACCATACTGTTGCTTATTTTAAGGAATGTTTGCAAGAAGAATTGGACAAACTGACACCTGAAACAATTGAAAAAGTGCATCTTTTAAATGTTGTGAGAAAGAATGGCCAGTTCATTGCAGAGCTGGACACATTTACATTTATGGCATTTAGCAGACACCCTTATCCAGAGCGATGTACATATAATACAACCTTACAATCCAAGCAGTTGTGGATTAAGGTGGGATTTGAACCCTGGACCTTTTGGTCAAGAGTTCCGTACCTTAACCGCTAGACTACTGTCCACTGACTAGCTCTGTCTAGCCTCTCCTACATCAGTTACATGCAACTGAACATCTATATGGGAGGTTCATTTCGGCCGGAAGGAACCGCTGGGCTCAAACATATGTCTTTGTGGTGGTGATTAGCATTTTAGATGTCTATGCAACCCAGTGCCCAATCACACAAAATGCTGTCCTTTCATAACTCTCTCTTACAAATGAAAGTCAAAGATTGCATCCCAAATCACACACTACCACACTAAACTAGATGTGAGTAATTTTTAGAGCCATGTGTATGTTTATGAGCAGATGTGCATATTTACAACTACGCAAATCCAAAATAAATCATATTTGTAAAAAGTTATTTAAGTTGAGTATATATAGCCCCATTACTGAGATAAATTTCCAGCAGCTTTATGACATTTTTCACAATTCATTAAGAGCCTTATTTCAGTTTTTATATCATTTAATGTTTCATGAGCATTTCAGTGAACTGCACAACCTAAAAATACATATGCAGTGACAATAGGATTTGTTTGAACCGTAACATTTGCACTATTTTTCTTCTTATGCAAGAAATCTTTCACAGGTCTAATCAGATTAACACTAAAAATTAACCTAGAAAGCTGTATATGATTTAATAATTTAATGACTTTCAATTGGGAGCTGCTGTTTTGGACAAAATAGTTATTTTAGCAGCCCTCCATCATGACAAACAAGACTCATCTTTTTAATTAAGCCAAATTTGCCGTTGTTTGACAAGGCAACCACTATGCTCCACATGGATCCAGTAGCATGATGCACCTATGACTGCACTGTCTATCACAATCATGGACTATGACAAGTGTACAAACAGGCTTCCTTTACTTCATACATACATCTTGATGAGCCGTATTCATAAAGATTTTAGCTGCCTCTAGTGATAGAAAATCTCAGTTAGGAGTAGACCCTAATAAAGATCCTAATAAGGATAAAAGTTATTCATAAAGGATATTAACCCCTAAAAGAGATCTCAAGGTGAAACATTGTTAGGACTAGCTACAGAATGTATACAGATATTTTGAAGACTTTCTCTGAGTTCTCGGAGGAGTTCTCTCGGTGGAGAAAATGGCAGAAAGACAACAAGGGAGAAAAAATGTTTTACAGACACTGGATAACAGTAAGTTACTAAAACGTTACCAAATAGATTGTGCAGGAATAATGTTTGTGATTGATCTTATTAGAGATGTGCTCCCACCTCCTACCCAGCATGTTGTAATGCCAAAATGGAAGTCTTGACAATGCTAAGCTATTTGGCAATTGACAAAATGCAACAGTGCAGCAGATGACTTGGGTCTGTCACAACATTCCATCAGCAGCATGATCACTCAAACGTAGAATTTTCAGAACCTGAAATTAGTTTTGAATTTCAGTTCATTTTCACTTGACTTACTTTAGGCTCAAAAATGCCATTTTCCCCAGTGAATTGATGACAAGCACAAAAGAACTGTTGCATTCTCAGAAAATGACACTATAACACTCAAATGAGCAGAGCTGCCTTTAGTCTAGTTCATAGGTTTTCCATAGAATTCCATTTGTTTTGTTTCTGTAACAGTATGCTACATAAATTGTTTCTGTTATAGTCATGTGTTATCCACTGTTCTTTGTTAAATAACATTAGCTTTTTTTAATGCCACCTTCTGTGTTTGATTGGTTTACTTGTCTTCGGTCCATGCTCTGTTTATGCATCAGTCGAAACGAGTTAATTTGAAAACAGATTGAGATTCACCTATTTAGAGGGTCTCGGTCTGCTTGTTTAATGTGTAACAGTGTTTGGATGGCAGTTTTCACACTAGTTCAAATGAACCACATTGAAGAAGCAATCACACGAGGGTTTATTTTAATCAAACCCAGCCAGCAAAGTGTAAACACAGTCTTACTTTTCAGTAACATTCCCAATATATTAGAGGTAAATCACTGTGCAAAAGTCAATTAAAATCCAACAGTAATTCTTGGACATCACTAGGCATCACAGTTACCTTGCCTTTAAATATAAGACAGAGAGAAGAAGATGAGCATGTAATAGCATTAAATATATTAATTTCTAGCCACAATACCCTTTCAGTGTGAATGTGTTACTTAAAAAAGCTTTATATATTTATGGTACTATATAGTGAAAACACATGTCAATGCTTGCTAAGGGTAAAATTGTTTTCAGGTTGCCTTCTGGAAATAAGCAGAACACAGACATCATTAAAGACAGCTAAAGCTAAAGCTAAGCTTAACAGCTTCACTACTCTCTCTCTCTCTCTCTCTCTCTCTCTCTCTCTCTATATATATATATATATATATATATATATAT
>JAUZST010014450.1:0-10610 GCA_034779995.1 Parotocinclus haroldoi
CACAGTAATAACACAGAGAACACGAGTGAGTCTCTTGCCAGTATTTAGTTCAGTAAACAGTTCTCACTTCCTCCAGCAGGTATCAGTTTTAGTGGCATGGCGTCCTCAGTTAATAGGACAAGAAGCTGGTGGTTAGCGTCATCCGATGTGTTTTGGATGGAGGGCAGAGGCTCCATCCAACCCTTTTCAACCCTTTTCTGGAATAATGTGCATTCAAATGGACCATTGAGCCCAGATCTGTAGTAATGTGATCCGCCCTGCCAGCGCTATTCTGGATAAACGAGCGGCTGCATGGACTTTTGGAGAGACCCGTTATGACAACATTACGTTTCCGTTCCGTTTCTCTTAGTCTTGTGGGGACATTAAATCATCGTTACTGGCTAAATATTATAGAAAAGAGCACAGAGGCAGCGCTGCATTTCTCTTGTGAGGGGTGAGGGGACACGTCCCACAACACAGAAGCAAGTACCCCAGCCCAGATAACGTGCCTCCAGTGTGAGGTGCGCTTTGCTTTATTGTAATCGCGCCGCTGGAGTTCGCACTTCATAACACTTTTCATATTACTGCACGTGCTCCTTTATACCCCCCCCCCTACCCCAACTGCGGCTTTTTGGGCGTTTCCAAGAGCATTTGCCGTTATATCAGCAGCAGCAACAGAAGGCAGCAGCAGTGTAAAGTCTTAACTACCGAGTGAGGAGGGGGAAGATCTCTCATTCTTTCGGGCTGAGTCACGACTCGGGCAGATTCCGCACTGCGACGCGTTTGTTCCTCTCGTTTTTACCCGAGCATGAGTACCAACTAGAGTCGGAAGCTCGAGTAGATGCCGAATTTCAACACTGCTGCATCGCATGCTGTTTGAAGTCTAAACTCGTTGTTTCAGCCACATTTTTTCGTAAGAAAAAAAAATGTCAGAAAAGGTTACAGAGCCGAGCGCTCCTGAACCAGAGCAGAAACATGAAGCCCAGGAGAACCAGGACATAGTTCCTAAGGCCAAACGCATTGATGCCGTGGCGATTTTATGGACTTTTGGGAAATGTCTCACAGCTTTGTTGCCCGTATACCTCGCTGGATATTACCGACTGAGCAGCAGTTTAGTGGTGTTTGGACTCGCACTCTATTCCGGATGGAAACATTCACGGGAGGCCAAAGAGGCGCGACTGAGATCCGCCATGCAGTTACTGTGCCAGGAACATGAAGGTTCAGCAAACAGCCAAAAAAGCCAGAGAGACCTTCCTGCATGGGTGAGAAAGCTCAGTACAACCAAGCCTAAGCCAAATCTAACTGTCTGCATGCCAAAAAAAAACAACAACAACTTATGCTTGTGCTGTTGCCATTAACTTTGTAGTTACGCTCTACTTTAAAGTACTTGCAATGAGAAAAAGTGCTAAACGCGTTAAAACCATGTGGTGTCGCTACTGAGCCTCATAGTGCTGTCTTTACTTACATACATGTATGAGCCGCATAACGTCCGTTATCCTATCCGTTATGTACACACGTGGTCCCGTAAGTTCAGTATTCAGTATATATATATATATATATATATCTTATTGCTCCACCTTGTAGATGTAAAACCAGAACAGCAGCTCATGTGTTTTTGCACAGTTAGTGTTAGTCATCCTCTATTTAGCCGCCAATGTTTACATGAAGCTGCCTACAGGATGCTGGTGGCTGGATATTTTTGGTTAGCGGACGATTTTCAGCCCACAGTGACACTGAGGTGTTAAATGCCTCCAGCACTGCTGTGTCTGATCCACTCATGCCAGCACAACACACACTAATACACCAGCACACATGTAGTGTCTCTGCACTGCTGAGAATAATCCACTATTCATATAGTACTTCATCTGTGGAGGTCTTGACCAGTAGAGAGAGAGAGAGAGAGAGAGAGAGAAAGGGAATAATAAATTGTGTAGAGCTTTGCAGAGATGGGATTTGAACCCTGGACTATGAGGTCCAGAGTCCAGTACCTTAGCCGCTAGGCTACCGCAGTCCCAATACATGTAGTTGCAGAACTACATATGGCGTGTGGGAGAGATAAACTTGACAGTGGGTGTAGAAACAAGGAGGTACCTATGAAAGGTACCTAATAAAGAACAGTGAGTGTATATTACCATGCCAGATATGTTACCTCTTGGAGTAAAGCAGTTGTAATGACACCTGACAAAGGGTTATTAAGGATAAGCAGCACCAGTGTGAGCAGACTGAATTGTAGAGCACTGTTTGTCTGACTTTTTGCTCCTTATGAACATGAGATGATGATGAGCACATCATCTCTGTTTCATATTTTTTTAATGGTGGTGAAACAATAGAAGTAAATCTTTGCAACCTAGCACACAAGAGAAACAAGGAAAAAAAAAACCCCACCCCCCCACCCCAAGTAAAATATGTTCAGTTTTCACAGCTTATCACATTATCCTATTTAGAGTTCCCTGCTCTCTCCTGAAATACAGGCCTGTGTCGGAAATGCATCAGGGAATAGGTAGCATCTGTCTCATTAGTCTTGGCTTATAATTTCATAAATTAGTTTTGTAGAAAGTGCGTGCACAAGGGTGAAGGGTTATCAGAGGACGGACACATCAATACACTACACACAGCTTTAAAGTGACATGCTTTTATCCCTCTTAAATAGTACAAAATCGGAAATCAATACTTGGTAGTCAATACTTGTTTACATTAAATAAATCAATGTATGGGAACCTCTGCAGTATCTTGGCTATTTAGTCAATACCTGGTACTCAGACGTGCAATTTCAGGGAAGGTACCATGGGCATGGGATTCGTACAGTAGTTTTATCTTATGCAGATACACATTCCAAGATTCTTGAACCCAAAAATAATAGCAAATAATATGTATTTAAAATGTGAATACCAAAATGGCTACTACTGTATGTACGCGCAACCCAGCTTTCATCAGCTGGCTCTTCCCACTGAACCACAAAAGACTGCAGACATGTTATTACTACACGTCATTAGATGACCACATATTTAAAACAGTAATAAAAACCTGCTTCTGAACACTATGACAGAGAGCCATAAAGGAAGGAAGATTGAACAGTACCCTAAGTATATTCCTGCTAACAGTTTTAAAATGCAAAGACTGATACCACTAGCAACATTACTGTTACTACAACAACATCAACTATTACTAAATAACTACTACTAAAAACATCCATCCATCATCATCCATCAGCTTAATCCACACGGGATTGCGGGATAACCGGTGCTCTAACTGGCTACTCTGGGCGCATCCCTAGACGGGGTGCCAATCCATCATAGGGCACACACACACACACACACACACACACACTAAGGGCAACTTTGGATATACCGAATGACCTAACACGCATGTCTTTGGACTGTGGGAGGAAACCGGAGTACTCGGAGTAAACCCACTTAGACACGGGAAAAGGACACAGGCCGCTCCACCCTGGGATTGAACCCGGGACCTTTTGCTGTGAAACAGCAGTGCTACCCACCGAGCCACCATGTTGCCAACTAAAACCATTGTAACAATAATAATAATAGGTTGGTGCAATAGCTCAGCTCCGGATACTCCGGTTTCTTCTCATATTTCAAATATGTCAATAACTGGCCTCTGAAATCTGTTCCAGTGTGAGTGAGTGATGTTCTTTAAAACCATGGTTAGGATGAACTTTTAGGTGCACCTTCTTGTACTCAGTTCAGTTTCACTTACCATATAGAGTTTTTATTTTATTGGACCAGCAAAACATGCATTAAAACACGACCACCAAAAAGTAAAAAAAGTAACCGTTCTGTGCTGGTTCCTTGCGAGTAAAAAGTAAAGCGGACTAAGAAAATATGTAAGGAAACAGATAGGACTTTTATCGTTGTTTTTTTTACAGTGCTTTAATCTCTAGTAACTTTATGGTTGTCATAGTAATTGGTAGGCCATGAGTTTAAAATCAATGTTCCTTCATATGTGCTAGCAAACGCTAGGTGACATAACCTGTAGTAATAGTACGAAAATAAAGAAACTGACCTTACTGTTCATGTGTAGCAATACTGAATGTGCAGTACTGTGCAAAAATCTTAGCTCACCATTAGGGTTGTTTCACCAGTGGTCTAATGACCATATGCAACATGCCGTCTACTATGTTTATATTAGCCTTTTCACACTGTTCCCCTTCTGAAAAAGTGCTTTCATGGCTGCTAGGGTTCCAAAAACCAATCCAGATCAAGCTGTTTTGGACTGTAGACTTTTAATGAGTTTTATAAACCCACACAATATATTATTGTATTTTCTGGTTTTATTAAATGATTCTGTTTGGTCATTATACCATTGCTAATTAAATGGTATGTCTAGTCTAATGGTGGCTGAAGACGTCTGCACAGTACTGCAGTTTTGGATGTGGCATAACTGTTTCATGCTGTTTTTAAGTTTAAGTTTAAGTCTTTTTAGTATGGCAAAATGTGGTTAAAGTCACAGCCTAACAAAGGAAGCAGACTAGTTTGACACACTACCTCGCTTGGCAGTTTGGGGTATAACCCCAACGTAGGTGTTTTAACGTATTACTGTGCTTAATATTTAGCATAGTAGTTCTCTTTTTAAAGCCATAAAGCATTAAATACATCTCTGTTGACCTATTCGTGGTCTTGCTTTCTCTCTATAAGACCCCTGTTTTCCACTCCCCAGTGAGGTTCACAGAGCTAGCTGTCTGTTGTGGGCAGTACCATGTGTTATTTGGGGTGGAGAATGTTCCTTTGAACAGATAGAGAAAGTATGCAAACTATGTTATCCATAAAAGGCATGCCAGTGTGTTAACACGCCTATAAGTGAAGTATTTTTTCTGTTGCAGCTCGTGCAGTAGAGGCAATCGCATTATTCATGTAATCACATGTGTCTCTGTATTCCTGCAGGTCAATTTCCCAGATGTGGAGAAGGTCGAATGGCTGAATAAGGTATGCTGTTCTAGCCTGTTTTCAACAGTAAACACAAGAAACCTCAACAAATAAACTTCTTCTAACCCCCCCACAGTGGGAGAATAGAGAAAACTGCTAAATAGCTTCTAGGCACTCTCAGATAAAAAACATTCACAGCCGCTATCCTACTTATCATTTACACACGCACACACACACGCACGCACGCACGCACGCACGCACACAAACGGGGGATATTCCATGGACATAATTACTGTAGCAAATAATGCTACAGTTCTTTCAGTACATGGTCCTTTGTTGTTTTAAAAGAAAGTTGCAGTTTTTGTAAAAAAAAAAAAAAAGTAGCACTTTTCCCAGTTATAGTTTCTCAGATGTTTTAGGATGCAAACATCATGTTCTACAGCTCTGGAAAGAATAAAGTGACCACTGCAAAATTGCAAAAAAAATGTTTTTTGGTTTCACTATTACATACATGTTTATTGTTCAACTTACATCGCCATTCAGCTATTAGGCTATGCCTTGGATTTTCATTAATAAAGCATGTTTCCTATGTGAATGGGACAGAACACTACAAGAAAAAAAATACTGGCCACTCAGACATTCACTGCAGCCGGGGACAAAATATGTTTTTCATCCAAGATTCTGCTACTATTGTTAAATTGGGTCTTATGAATAACTTTGTGAAGGCAATGGACAAAAATGCAGAAGCCGTCGAGTATCTCCCTTGTACGTTTCCAAAGCTGAGTATAGTAAAGATATTTAGAGTAACGATAAAGGAAGAAGTCCTCATTGGTCCCCAGATTTGCGTGCTTTTGGCATTTCATTGTTTGCTGCAAGGAAAAGGGGCAGCGTCCCAACTTCATTGGTATCGGGGTGTACAAGTTGGTTACACTTCATTAAAAGCAATGGAAAATGTGACTTTACTTCTCTTCTGTGATTCGCTGTTCTTCTGGAGAGGCTTAGTCACCACAGGAATGAAATGGGAGAACACAGCCTTGCCCAAAACCAAAAGCCTGACAAGAAAACGCCCATAGTCCTATTTGCACTCTTGTGCATGCACATTGGCACAAATGCTCTTCCTGTCAGAGGTGTGTTAGCTTTGCTCTGGTAGAGAAGAAGAGTTCAGTTCTTGCTACCCTGTCGTACGTTCCATATTAGAAACGCGGGATAAAACAGAGAAACAGGCAGAATGCGCACAGAGAAAAAAAGTTTTCCGGAAAGCAATTCTGAGCTGCCTGTGGCGCTTTGAAGCCAGGCATCTGTTTCTAAGATTAGACCAGCATTAACTTGTGTAATGCCATGAAGGCTTGCAGCATTTTTCTGAATCTTGTTCCGTATTATGTACAGTAAGTCCTTCACACTCACTCCTGTACCACGCCCAACTGGGTTTATTGATATATATCTTCGTGCATTCGTTTCTGCATTCATTTACTGATTGACCTATTTATTTCTGGACCTCCTTAATTAACGAAGTAGACTAAAGCAACAGTTTACAGGTATTCTTGGTTTTACGATCCATAAATTTAATACGATAATAAATATAAATACATTTTTTGCAAGCAGTCAAGCAGTGCTCAGTATGATAGACTCCTGCACTCCCTTGTGCTAACTGACAAAGTCTGTGACATGGTGATGTGGGTGGTGATGTGGTGGGAGTGGTGAGCGATGGGAAATGTTGTGATCCAAAGCCATGGTCACGACAATAGTTGTTTTTGTTTTTCACGTTCAATACATTATTCAATATATTACATGGGATGTTCATATATTAAACTCCCCAGTTTGAGATTTCCAGTGGTTTTGTCAGAACGTATCCCCATTGTAAAGCGATTTTAAATTGGGACTACCTGCATTGGGTAAACGTAGCATTGTGTTCAATTGCTTTGAGTTCTTGTTCTTAGTTTTTGAATCAATTTGGCAAGTGAGTACTGAACTACAGCAGGAAGCAGTTGTCATGTGTAAGTATAGCTGGCATGTCGATCTATGATATCCAGTAGAACCTTTGTAAGAACCTCCCATGTTGGAGGAACTTACAATTTACAAGGGTGTTTTAGCACTACAGGTTTAGCACTAAGGCAGCGTATTTTCTATTCTCTCCACATTTGTTGCACTTCTGCTGCTCTTTGTGTATACTGGACCTTATATAAAAATGTTAAACCTAGTACTTGCATGTACTTGCATGTCTATAAATGACAAGCTATTAGCCTCGGGCTAGCTTTGGTCTTCAGTATGAAAGGTAATGAATACATACAGATTATGTACACTTTACCTAATTATTGGCAGTGTAGTGCCTCACTCCGCTCCTGTTTATGAATCAAAATGAGAGTCACTCTGTGCGTTTACATGCACGTAATAATCTAATAACTGCAGAAAATCTGATTTTTGTAGTAGTCTGATCAACACTATATATAATACATATCCTTGAGTAATTTGATAATGGGGAAACCTCTGGGTTCACATGATTTAGGTAATAAATGCAATTCTACTTTCCAGACAGCCAATAATCTCACAGAAGATGTGATGTTAACTTAAAACTTTAATATTATACACCGTAATCAAATTCTTCATCCTCGCAAGCATATGATGTATCTAAGTCTTCTCAAAGTATTCGTTATCCATAAACGCGGGTGCTGCACTTAATTCCAGGATCTAGGAACCAGGTCTAAGGGAGCTAGTCTCTAAGGCAGCTTAAGTTGCAGAATATGAGACTTGGCAACCGCGTTACAGTCTCATGTTACATTTGCATGCATGTGCAGACTGAGAAATGTTTTTAAAAATCATAGTATGTGTATGTTTGAGAAATCAAATGCAGCTCTCTTTGCAAAGTAGAAATTCAATTGCTGCCTGAATCATGTAAACCAAATAATTGCCATTATCTGATAACCCAAGTGAATGTAAACTCAAGTGCAGGTAGACATAAAATCAAAAGCTTCTGTTTTGGTCATCTTTTCCTAGCCAAGTGAATGAAGCCAACAACCAACCATCCAAATGGTTGGAAAGGTACTCCTGCAACGGCTCCTGTATAAAGTTGTGGAATTACAAAAATTCAGTGGCTTTACTGATCACTTGGAGAACTGCTCAAACCAGTGATAAAGAAGTAGAAAGCATATGGCACCAAAGCACTTCTGAGGTCCAATGACCTGTGCAATCTCACGAACAAAGGTGGCAAAATCGAAAACTCTTTTTTTAAAGGGTGTCACAGCAAGTTGTTTGCACTTCTTGTGGTTAAATGTGCCATGTGGTAAAAGGTTTTAGAGTCAGATGAGACCAAGATTGAACTCCTATTTCTCAAAATACATAAGTATAAATAAATAAAATAAATAAATAAATACCATACCTACTGTGAAGCATGGCAACAACATTATGTTTCTGAGATGTTATTTTCAGCAGTCACTAGTCATTTGGTCAGGATTGAACAGAAAATGTTCTCTTCTACACCCAAATTCCTAAAGAACATCTTATACCAGAGAACAGAAGATTTGCATGTTCATGTTTTCAACCCTTTTAATGTGGGTTTATTTAATTGCTGCTATGTCATTACGTGGATATTATAATCCAAGAGTATAAATAAAGCTGGAATATATACTATATACAATATATATATATATTATGGGTTGTTGATTTGAAAGACAAAATAATTACTATTTTAAAGGAGTATGATGATTTTCTGTAAGCACCATAGAACCAAATCCTGCCCTGCTGCCCTATGTCTTTCATTTGTGTGTAAGTATAGATGAGGTGCCTCATTCCTGTTACTGTTTCCTGACCCGTTATTTGAAGTGATTTAAAACCACGCCATGTATGTGCTTACATAATTTCTTACTTTCCAACTTTTTTTCCCCCTCTTTTTAAAGAACGTAAATTCAAAAGTCTCAGTAGAGTCTCAGCTATTAGTAGTATAAAGCATATTTTGGAAGGAGTTACAAAATAAGAGCTGTAAGGGATGTGACTGATTCATGTGACTCAATCTACATAAAAACTTAAGCGTTGGAAAGATCACTTCAGGATTGCTTTATGCATCATTGTCGGTGATTCAGAGCATTTCTTCTGAAATAGAGTGTATCCTGCCTAAGTGGCACACTACAAATGTTGTGAAACCCCCTGGTACAGGAACTTGTGTTTCTGTGGTCAGATGGTATAACATCCTTGAGTATTATACTCTGTGGCCTGTAGCACGTCGCTGTAGCAACAAAGCAAATACAGTTGTCAGGGTAACTGTGTGCGTGTTTGTTAGAGCCAGAGTGATAGGAATAGTTACAAACAAAATAGACTGTGTATCTTTGGCAATATTGTTCCCCAAGCTGACAGGGCAGTTGATCTATCTTGAACTTAGCAGAGGTGGGAGGGTGTGAGCCATGGACATCTGGATATATGTGGGTCTCTCTCTCTCTCTCTCACACCATACCTCTTTTTCATCATCATCAAGTTAACCGAGCAGTAAAGACACACTGACTCACAGAAGGCTGTAATGTGTACAAAGTAATCTGATGGCAATGATATGATTAAAAGGTTTACATAACTACTGAGAACTCGTGGTCTACATGAGTAAGTGAGTAAACGGACTGCTTTCTGTAGCATCTCTACCTCCTTCAAGTCATTCAGCTAAGTGACTATGCCACTACTTTCAAATTGTCATCTAAAATGGCATTATCATAAATGTAACATCATTTATTTTTTTTTACACAAAGTCTATTTTCATATACAATTCTTTTCAAAATGTTGAATGAATCTTAGTTTCTAACGAAGTCACTGTTTATGATGGCAACTAGGACATATTGTGGTTCTTCTCATGTTAAGAGTTCAAAGCCCAAACCACAGATTATATAGCAAATAGTAGTTAGCGGCATCCTGGTGGACTTTTGTGGTGCCTTACATCGCTGCAGCTCTGGATACTGCCCCCTGGCTTCAAAGGTGCTCTGTATTGCTGGAATACTAACAGCTGTGGTGGATTTCCAAGCACCAAAAAGAGTGCCAATTAAGCAGGTGTCTCTGATCTGTTGGCATGTGACATTTGCTTGGAGTGTTTGCAGTGAATGTTTGGAGGGCTGGGCTTTTTGAGCTTTCAAGCCTGTACCTTGAACTTAGTGTCTGTGCACGCACTTGTTCACACTGCATGTGCTTTTCCTTCAGGGTCTTAGTGAGCCTAGTGGAATTTTTAGCTGCAGGAACATCATTCACTTAGTGTTTCATTGTGCTTAGAAGCAGCGATGTTTAGACAGTGCCATTACTAGGACTCCACACAAAGGTGACCCAAGGATGCACACATTAAAACGTTGATTACATCAGCATCAAAGTATATAAAAAATATACTGTATTTAAAGTTGCAACAAAACTAACATATAGACAAGGTTCAAACAATAGATTACAAATAAAGCGTGGTGTATCTAGTGGTCTAGGGTTGCACTGATACTATAGGTTTGTGGAGTATTTATACACTGCTGGATACATGTCTTATAGGCATATATTAGGCTATATTTTTAATGCGCATTCTGCTTGTTCTTTATTTAGGTTTTAGTGGACATTATTATAATTTGAATTATTATTTTTTTTTTCCACTACTAATTTAAATTTTATTATTTTAAACTAATCTCCCTATAATTTAATATACATTTAGTATTTGTCTATTTAACATCTAGGATGCCCATGGAGGATGGGTCCCCTGTTGAGTCTTGGTTCCTCCCAAGGTTTCTTCCTACCATTTTGGGGAGTTTTTCC
>JAUZST010014451.1:0-10610 GCA_034779995.1 Parotocinclus haroldoi
AGGGATACAGGAGGATGATTCTAGTCATGGGTGTGTGTGTGTGTGTGTGTGTGTTGTAGAAATGGGAAGTGTAGTTCTGTAGTGCCTCTGGAAGGATGTGTATGTGCTCCAAGTATAAATCGGTTTGGAGAGTGATGGAGAACCAGCTGAGTCATACACACATGCACATCGCTCTAGTTGCACTTGCTCTCGCCCTCATGTTATACAATGGCACCTAGCAGAAGAGTGAGGCTGAGGGAGTGCGAGAGAGAAGGGAGTGTTGTGGCTGCTTTTCAAATGAACTGTACCATCAGCCTTCTAACAGCGCTTTAGATACTTTAACGCACAAATTACTACAGCTTCTATATGAAGCAATGTATAAAAAATATGGAGGGTTTTGTGGTCCCTAATTTGTATTTTGCATGAGCTTTGTGTGTGATCTCAACAGGTTTTCAGAGCAAATAGTCCCACAACTTGGAGGTGCCAGATTTCTTTTGGTGCTTAATTCAGATTTTGTCTTTTGTTAAAAAAAAATAAATAAATAAATATATATATATATTATTGTATATATAATTAAATTATATTATTATTGAAAAAAAACGTGTTTTGGCTTTCTGAATCTATATAGTTCTTGTAGACGGGGCATTCTTTAAACAAAATTAAACATTTGTTTATCTAAATGCACTTAATTATACACTATACAAACAGAACGTAAAAAGTGTTTCGATATAAGAAACTGGTATACAAGATCTACTGTACTGTAGACAGCAAATGGATAAGTAAATACAAATAATTCTGTACTTCAAGAGTGAAAGATGAATAAGGATAGATATTGCATCTTACAATGGAGGTAGCAGTGTTAAAGAAGGTAAAAGCTATAGTAGATCAGGTGACAGTACTTTGTGTTCAGTGGTTAAAAAAGGCAGGAAATGTCTAAAGGGGCACCGAGGTGTGTGTGGTACTGACTGAAAAATACAGATAGCGTGTACAAATCAAATACCGTAGAAAGGAAGGAAAGTTATTTGAAAAGTTATTAAAGAAAAACTGTACAGTAAAGCTGCAGTTAGGAAGTTCAGTGTACAGCTTTTTGTTGTGAACGCTGTGTAGCTCAAGTGCAGGAGTTCTACAAGCAGTGTACCAGACAGCAGGTCATACCAGATGATAATTAATAACTTCCAGACCCCCAGAAATTCCAAAATATATAAGGCAGTATATGCATTAATGCATAATTGTGATGTGCAGGCTCTCCCTGATTTATAATAGGGATTCTTCACAAGTTAAATATTTAATGATCTGAGGAGTTCAGCAGAACAGTCTATACTGTATGATAGTGGAACTAATGAGGAGTTACTGTTTAAAGCACTTACTTTAAACCTACGTATTGCCAAAATTATTAACACACACACACCATGTAATTTAGTGACTAATGGATTGGAAGTGAAAAGTAAAATCAAAACTCTCTACTCTATTTGTGAACTCGGGGGCTCTAGCATAGCCACTAAGCTAACTACAGTCTGTGGTTCCTTTCTAAGCTGGCTCTTATTTTACACCCTTTTTAAGACCCATGGAAACATTGCACTATATAGTAGGGATGGCCTACTTTAATACTATCATGGCCCTGCAATAATATCAAGATTTTTTTTTATATTTGTCGATATATTCAAACAACATACAGTTGCAACAAAATATATTTTATACTTTAAAATACCTCACCTCACGGCATTTTTGACGTTCCTCGTACTCAGCTTGAGGTGGTGAAACTTTAGATTTGTTGTTACAGACCTTTTACAGACCGTTATAGCGTGTACTGAAAAACAAGGATTGTGTGGTTCTCCTGATCGTCAGTGGAGAGTACCTACCAACAAGGGCCCAAGGAGAGGCAGTGTTTACAAGGTTCGTTAAGGTTTTCTGATGCATGAGAGCAATGGAGCCTATCCTGTCTGGTCTGAATGGACAGGAGAGAAGAGCTCCAGTTGTATAAGCCACGGAATTGCTTAATGCCAGTTGGCTCACAGTGCAGAGCCCCTGCTGAGTGTTGAGCTGCCTTGTCATAGACTGGACAGAGTACTCATGCTAACCCCTGTCAACTGTAGAAAGCGTCTGCAATGCATGTGAGCTTGTGAATTGCCAGTGGAAGTGATGGCACCAGGATGCATTGTGGGAAGAAGACAAGCTGATTGAGGGAGTGCGGTGCTTTGGGTCCCGTTATGCTGGGAAGCCCTGGGTTCGGCCATTCAAGTGTTACAGCCCAGGTGCTTTTTATGTTTTGGCTTATCGGGGTATAAACTTTTGTAAAAAAAAAAATGGTTTAGCTTACTTCCTTTTTTGTTGTTGTTATAGGTTAAAGCATTGGTGTATAGTGTTTCTTCTTAATTCGTATTTGTTACTAAAGACCGCTTCCAGTCCACGTCTTGCTAGATGTAAGTTGGTATGTCTTAATCGGAGATTCACAGCACCTTTTAACATGATACTCCTCGCATTGTAGTGATACGGATGAATGTTTTATGTATAACAATCAGCTTCAGCTACATTGTCTAGAATTTACAGTTAACTTTTCTGACCTTAGCAAGCAACTGGAAAGTCTCATCTAACTCTTTGCCGCTCATATTTAACTTGAACACTGCATCAAAGAGGCTAACGCTGAAGCTAGCTGGAGCACAGAGCTAGACACAAGCCGGCTATCTTTATCTAATAAAGAAGTTTTCTTTAAAAGACAAGCTGCAAGATTGGACAAAACTGGAATAGACAACATCATATGTGTAAAAAAAAAACAACTCAAAACATTCAGAATCAGCCAAGGAAATGCTGTCGGTGCTTCTGTAGTTTTAATTGCAAAATTTAGGGCACAAGTATTCTTTATATGATTGATATTTAGTGTAACAGCAGCAACTTCATTAAATACAAAGGTATTTTGGTAGTTTTACTATTGTTCGTTATTTGGTGCTAAAAAATGTATGCATAAATGGAAATGGGACAAAAAATCAAATCCGGCTATATCAGTCTTATATCAGTGTATATTATGAGGATAGCCTGTGAAAGGTATTTCTCTTTTAACAGTATGATAAGCTTGTAAAATTGGTCAACTTCATATTGGCTTCCCTGTTCATCTAGTGTATGTGACTAGGGACTTTAACTGCTATAGATGCGCTGTGTTGGAGAGATTTCTTGAGACACTCAAAAGATTGTTTTCTAAAAATTCTAGCTCCAGCTAGAACCGCCAACATGAAAACTGAGTTTTGAATAAAGGGAAAAAAGCTGTGGACTCACTTTGCTTTGTATTCAATGACGTTTGTCCACTGATAATATCATTGGTTTGTTTCGTCTGGAAAAATGAAATGTATATAAGAACCCTTTTTGCGTACAGGGGGGAATTGACGTGAATTGCCTTTGAGTTTCACTTTAGTAATGAGGTTTGTCCCACCTCAGACCCCACTGCTGATCAGGATGACCACATACCCATACCCCTGGCCGAATGCTTTGGCCGTTGTTAAAGTCCGTCAACTCTTTGCTCCTGAACTTTTCTCTCACCTCCAACGTGTTGACAAGAAGAACCAACTGGTAACTTACCCACAGCAGTTTCTGAAATACTCAGGCCTATAGTAACAATTTTGATTTGATTTGTTAACTTTTTGTTGATTTGTGTTTTTTTTCCCTCTCAGTGGATTTAAAATTAAAAAAAAAAAAAATTATTTGCCCATACCATGGTCCCTCCTCCTGTGCTATAAACCCCCCTAGTAAGACCTGATGGAAGGTCTAACAATATTATTTTAAAAATCTTTTCCTAGTATATCGTAATAGAAGTGTAGTAAATGAAGTACATTTGTAAATTATTAAATTGAGTTATCAGCAATGAAACAAATTGTTGCTATTTGAAAGAGGCTGAATCAGAATAAATGTGCTGTATTGGGCGTTTTTGTCTTTGTAATAAATATTAAACATGTAGGACAAATCATTTTGGTCTGAGGGACTTTAGCAAGTGCTGAGCGTAATCTTGTGACAATAGCATGATCGCATGCTACCAATTTGGTCCGAGCTTTTTTGGATGAGCTGTAACGTGATCTGTGTTAATGGGAACAGACATGTCAGGCTGGAGACAGACAAATCATTTAGCATGAGTGAAGAAGTTGTTGGTTGCTCACTGTCTACTCATCACTTTACCTTGAGACGGCACCAGCTTGGTTAAATGTGTGGTTTCTGATTACATTTTGTTAAAGCAGTGGATCTTGACAGCTCTCAGATTTTTGCTGTGTTAAATGTTTTTGACTTTCTTTGCATCAGGTGATACAGGGCTTCACAATTATTTGCGGAGCTGATTTGAATTGAATTCTGCATGCAGGAGTTGTCCAGTATGTCACAATTTACTATTGTAGGGTCGCCTATTCATGTATTGACAGCTCTTTTTACTAAGCTTCTAATGCACTGATAAATAACTGATAGGTTATAACATTTGACTATTTCTCAGAGGTCGGTGAGCCTTAACACAAGATTTTCGGCCCTTAGACGGGGTGCCAAGCCATTGTAGCACGCACACTTTAGAGACACCAGTTAACCTAACGCGCATGTATTTGGACTGTGGGAGGAAACAGGAGTACCCAGAGTAGACTTACGGGGACACAGGGAGGACATGCAGACTCCACACAGAAAGGACCAAGGCCGCTCCACCCTGGGATAGAACCCGGGACCTTCTTTCTGTGAGGCAGCGGTGCTAGCCACCGAGCCCCCGTGCTGCCCTCTACCTGTTTATGTTAATCCATTAGGCCTCTGTGTTCTTTATACCAAACTGATGTTCCTCTTGCCGTCCTCTGTAACGTGTGCTTCATGTCTTTCCAGGAGGAGAGACCTCAGCATGCAAACCTTCGTCTGTTCGGCTTGCTCCCTCGTTTTCGTTCAATGCGGCAGATGTGCAGATGGCTGCGCAGACGCCCCATTCTCACCCGCCATTCAGTGACGGGCACCAGGCGAGCGCTGACGCGCTGGCCCCAGTGCTGCCCTACAGCCAACAGGCCCCGCAGCACAACACCACCCAGGTACAGCAAAACTTTTCTGGGGTTGTGGAAAAATGCTCTTTCTTCATTGTTTTTAGTATTCAAGTAATGATGTGTAGTGTATGATTTAAAACATCTGTATTTATGTGTTTAATAAGGTGACTGCTGATGTGGTGATGTTGCAAAGGCGGATTCCCCAGTGCTTTCGGGATCCGGCCACAGCTCCCTTAAGAAAGCTCTCGATTGAATTGATCAAAACTTACAAACACATAAACGAGGCGAGTTTACTGTCTAAACCTTCTCTCATGCCAGTTTGCACTAGTTTTTGTTTATCTGTTACAAACTGGATCGTTGGAATAAATATTAAACCCTTACTTTATGTTCTTACTTCAGGTTTACTATGCAAAAAAGAAGCGACGTCACCAACAGGGACAAGGGGAAGATTCCAGTAACAAGAAGGAGAGGAAGATTTACAATGACGGTTATGACGACGACAACTTTGACTACATTGTAAAAAATGGCGAGAAGTGGCTGGATCGCTATGAAATTGATTCACTAATAGGCAAAGGGTCCTTTGGACAGGTGCGCCGGAGTTATTCAGCTTATTTTATGATTATTATATTCTGCCAAAACATGTCTGAGAAGGAGATGGACAAGACTTCGTTCTCTACTGGTTCAACTTCTTTTTGTGTTTTTTTTTCTTTTCTTTTCTTTTTTGGACTGATTTTGAATTTGTCTCATTCTTCTGCCAGGTTGTGAAGGCTTATGACCGACTGGAGCAGGAGTGGGTTGCCATTAAGATCATTAAGAATAAAAAGGCTTTTCTGAACCAAGCACAGATTGAAGTACGACTCCTGGAGCTCATGAACAAACATGATACAGAGATGAAGTACTATATAGGTAATGCATTTTCTGTTCTTTGATTTCTTCAGAGGGACCTGACTTTATATCTGTGCTGTTTAACAACCGCATTGCGCTCTGTGAAACACGACGTTACTTTAGGCCCACAGTTTAGGCTACCTGTAATGCTAATATAAACTGTTTTCAAAAGTCTTGTGCCAACAATACATAAAAGCATCAAGAGATGATACTGTAAGTAAGCGGGGAATTTCATCGCAGAAGTTCACTATAATTATAGGACGTATAGTAACGAAACATAGTTATGACCCTGTCTAACGGAAAGCTGTAACACACAAGGCAATGGTATGGTGGAACTGATCATTTGTTTGGCTGAAGTCAAAAATTCGGAACAAATCCGAAGATCAGCTTGATTAAACAGAGACCCAACGAGTGAATGGGAACTGGTTTGATATACTTATTCGTTACAGAGAATATACAGGTAGGTGGGGACAAACAAAGGTGTTCCTCTTACAATAGGACATTTACAATACACTATTTACAATTTGTTACCCGAGACCCTCTGCTTGTGGATTTGCACCATTCATTGGCTGGTGAGCTGTGTACAGCCACAACATCTGTAATTAAAAGACAGTTTTTTATCTCCCATTCAAATATTTTTAAATAACTTAAAACCGTCCTTAAAACACACGATGTTCATTGGTTAGATTTTACCTGTACTAACATGTCTAATGTACTGTTTGATGGCTGTTGGTGCCATCTAGTGTTTATGTTAAAAACTTCAAAAATGCTATTGATTCAAATGATGACTTCTGGAATAGAAGGCAGTGCTTCTGTTCATTTAAAAAAAAAAAAAGATAAAACTATTAAACATGGCAAGAATTCTTGGTTAGTCCTGATGTTGTTCTTGTGCTGTTCTTGTTGTTTCAGTTCACCTAAAGCGTCACTTCATGTTTCGGAACCACCTGTGTTTGGTATTCGAGATGCTGTCGTACAACCTGTACGACCTTCTGCGTAACACAAATTTCCGTGGTGTTTCTCTGAACCTGACGCGAAAGTTTGCGCAGCAGCTATGCACAGCGCTGCTCTTCCTAGCCACTCCTGAGCTCAGCATCATCCACTGTGACCTCAAGCCCGAGAACATCCTGCTCTGCAACCCTAAGAGATCGGCCATCAAGATCGTTGACTTTGGCAGCTCATGCCAGTTGGGGCAACGGGTGTGTAATAACTGCTGTCTTTTTTAATTGGTTGATTTATTAACATAATAATGTTATTATGACATGCTATGCTATGCTAACATGGGTTAATGACATGCTAGCAGAACTCGTGCGAAGAGCTCAAAATGGACTGTGCTGAGGCTATTATATGTTCTGATTTGGACTGTTTTCTGTTCATTCTTGTCAGATATACCAGTACATTCAGAGCCGCTTTTACCGCTCGCCGGAGGTCCTACTGGGCATGCCGTATGACCTAGCCATAGACATGTGGTCACTGGGCTGCATTCTGGTAGAGATGCACACCGGAGAGCCTCTGTTCAGCGGTGCCAATGAGGTATGTTACGATTTGTTTGAAGTCAGAATCAAACTTTTCTTATAACAAGTAATGCCAATGTAAGTTTCTCCTAATGATTGTTTTTTTAGGCCTATAATCAATGTCATTAATGATTACAAGTGTGACTAAGGCATATGAATGTTATACCGCAATAATAATCAACAAACACATAAAATAAGTGAAAATGAGAATTGAATCATTATATTTACTGAGGCGAATGCAATTCTGGATTGTCGTACCACTGGAACGTTTGCACCGAGACTAAGGTGGTGTCTGCAGTCGGACATTGTATACGTAATATAATACTTTAACAGTAAAATAATATAGACATCATGCTTATGGTCCCACCCTAGTCCTTCTTTTTATCTGACTGGACTGGACAATGGGAACAGTCTTTGGAGGAGCGCACCATTAAGTGTTTTACTAAGTGTGCCCATGTTTGGAGGGAGCAAAAACATTCAGACGGACTGCTCTTTGTCCGAATTGCTCGAGGAAAGAGGCATGTGTTTGTGTATATGATATGTCTTTCATATGCATTGTTGGATAATACATATATTAAAGTGGAACTTACTGTAGACACCCTAATCATTAACCACTGTTCAGGGAACACTTCTTCACTAATTACTATCAAATTGTTGTAGGCTTTTCTACAGGCAGATATTTAAATATATATATATACTGTATATGTATTTGCATTGTTTTCCGCGTTTCCGTTTACTATATACACGTTTCTGTGGCAGGTGGACCAAATGAACAAAATTGTGGAGGTCTTGGGTGTCCCTCCCAGTCACATACTGGACCAGGCGCCGAAAGCAAGAAAGTTCTTTGAGAAGATGTCTGACAGCACGTGGTGTGCAAAGAAGACCAAAGATGGAAAACGGGTGTGTCTCCTTTTAAGTTTTGCTGCAAATTGGGGATTTGGCTCACTTGGCAGGCCAGTTTTGAATTGATTGAATTCACTGGTTCTAAAAGCATTGTGTATTGTGTCGACCAAAATGGGAAATTTGCTCTGAAATTTTAAATTATCCTGATCTTTTTTTTTTCTCTGCAGTATAAGCCGGCAGGTTCACGTAAGCTGCACAATATTCTGGGTGTGGAGGCCGGTGGGCCCGGTGGCCGGAGGGCAGGCGAGTCGGGCCACGCAGTTGCAGACTACCTGAAGTTCAAGGATCTGATCTTGCGAATGTTGGACTATGACCCGAAAAGTCGTATCCAACCGTACTACGCGCTGCAGCACAGCTTCTTCAAGAAGACAGCAGATGAGGGTACCAATACCAGCAGCAGTGTGTCCACAAGCCCAGCGCTGGAACAGTCTGCGTCCTCTGGAACTACGTCCAGTACCTCCTCCAGCTCAGGTATATCACTGCTCTTATAGTTTGACTTATACTGGCTGTCTAAGCTTTCACTGTCTGTGGCCAATTAAAAACTCTGGCACTGTTCCTGCCTTGTCTGATGTGGCTATCTGATACATACCCCCAAGATACGAAATACAATTTCCCGCCTTATTAGCTGATTCTGCTACAATTACTGTCATTTGTGCTCATGCTATTGGTTGTCCTTGTCTGTTTAAAATGTGAAAATCCCAGCTTTGACCCTCGGTGTACAATACTGTTTCTTATTTCCTATTTGATGGCAGACTACTGCTGGTGTTTACAGCATAGCAACCCTGATCATAACTCTTTCAGAGCATCCAAAACCACAACTTGCACAACTAATGCTCTTTTGGTTAGACAATTCTGTTTGTTTGTTTGTTTGTTTTTTGCAAGAAACAAATATATTATTTTCTAGCACTACTTCAGAACTTAATATTAACTGTAATTTACCATCATTATTATTTAATTTGCCCTGTTATTACACTTTAAAATCTTTAATGAAACTTTTAAATCATTTTTTTTACTTCATATTTAGAATTGGCACCATTCATTTACCATTCATTTTATCTCCCATTCAAATATTTTTAAATAACTTAAGTCCTTAAAACGCACGGATGTTCATTGGTTAGATATTAAATGGCACATACCTGTCCTGTCTAACGTGTCTAATGTACTGCTTGATGGCTGTTGGTGCCATCTAGTGTTTGTTAAAAACTTTAAAAATGCTATTGATACAAATGATTATTAAACATATTACTGCACTGTAATCAGTCAAGAGTTTACTATTAGTCTGCTAGGAATATGCCTATATACATTTAAATTGTAAAAAAAGTTTTATATGATTTATTTATTTATTTTTTTTCAACTTGTCTCAATAAGAGGAACATCTGTCTAAAAATTCAGTAAATCACTATAAATATGGCTCTCTGGTGGAGCGGACACTGCTCTACTGTGATGTGATGTCATGATGTGCGTTGGTGATCTGGGTTTGAGTCTTGACGGTGCCTTGTCATGAGGTCTCATGTCGTACACTGGCACAACTGACTGTGCCTGAGGCAGGGAATTTCCTGGAAAGTATCCCTCACTGCTGCAAAGAATACCCCCTACCTGCAGTTTACTAGGATCCTGTACAGCCCTGTTTCCCCTGGGACTTTTACAGTGCTGAAACGCTCTGTACCAGCATAGAATATAGTCTATATGAATATTAGAAGCTTGTAGGCTGATGGTTGCCAGGTTGGTGTTGTACAAAATTACTTTTTTAATTGAACTGGCCGTTTTTTTCCTTTTGATTCTGTTTATGAAAAAAACCCAACAATTTCAGTTTTCTGTGTCGGCATTGCAGACAAAGTTTGTAGGGTCGTAAGTTGGTACGTGGTGTGCCCAATCGGCATGGGTTTTAAAAGAAGTGCCTGTAATTCGGACCGAGACAGCGGTAGAATCTTGTAACTCTTGCCTCATGGCTTAGTTGTTGCGCTGAGGCACAGGACTGCAACCCAGTAGCTAACAGCTTTTAAAATGACCTGTTTGGCAGAACTTTTTTTTCCCCGTTAGCACTGTACTTTTTCACTAGGAATTCCTCCCAGGTTCCACACAGTTTGTCCCATATTTACCGTACATGTTCACTCCACATTTTAAAGACGTTTGGTCATTTGATGCATCTAATGTGTCCCCAGTACATGTTTGTGAGGTGAAAATGAATGAATTTTGCAGCAAGGAAAGCACTAGGTGGCAGTAGTGAAATCTGAGCTGCCTGGCATCTCTAAAAATCTTAACACTAACAGTAACTCAGTGTTCATAACTATGTGTCATAACTGAGCTCCTGTGTGTAAATATAAGGCTAAACGCAAGAGATGAGTGAAATGGA
>JAUZST010014452.1:0-10609 GCA_034779995.1 Parotocinclus haroldoi
TATATATATAATACAATGGCATGAAAACGTAGGGTCAGTCAGTTGCTGCAGGTAACAGGGTCCTGCCAATACTGCCTAGAATAAACAGTAAGTGCTGGTAGAACCTCATGTCGTCATCTTCATAGTGGATGCAGCCTGCATGACTTTGACTCCCTGTATGCGGCTTTTGTGATTTATTGTGTTTATGCAGCCTTGCATGTTTTTTGTCATACACTTTTGTCGTAAGTTTAGTTACAAAAGTGTTTTCCTTGCTGTTCACCTTATTATTTACATCCATCTGCTTGTTGGCTCAGTATCTAATCAGATAATTACAAGACAGCAGTTCTGTGCATTTAGGCATGTAGACATGATTTAAGAATCAATTTCAAACCAAGCATCATAATGGGAAAGAAAGTTGACTTAAGTGATTTTGAACATTGTATGGTTGTTGGTGCTAGAGAGGCTGGTCTGAGCGTTTTAGAGACTGCTGCTATACTGGCATTTAAATGCACTGCTAGCTCTAGAATTTACAGAGATTTTGGTTCTAAAAAAAATCCACTGTACAGCAGTTGTCTGGCAAAAAAATGGCTTATTAATGCCAGAGGTCAGAAAAGAATGGCTGTTGCTGACCATGTGCGTACTTTTTGATCCCATGTCCTTTCAGCAGGATAATGTGTCACAAAACTCGATGATCTTGAAGTGGTTTCATGAACATGACAGTGATTGCACTGTACTCAAATGACCTCCTCAGTCACCAGACCTCAATTCAATAGATCACCTCAGGGGTGTGGTAGAACACTAGATTCACTTCACGGATGTGCAGCCGACAGAGCTGCAGTAACTGTGCGATGCTATCATGTCAGTATGGTCAAAAATCTCTGAGGAAAGTTTCCAGCACCTTGTTGAATCGGTGCCATGAAGAATTAAGGCAGTTCTGGAGGCAAAAACCAGTCCAACACAGTACTAGCAATTGTGTATTTCAGAATACCATTTTATCCCTAAATTAATTGGAAGTATGTTCACTAGAGTTACTTGAACCTCAAGTTAGTAATGTTTTTTTTTTCTTTGTTTTTTTGCTTGTGGCATCCTATAAGGTGGGCAAATTTTACACTTTTACACTGGCGCATTCTTGTATTTTGGGTGTCTAAATGACAATGTTTATGACATGTGTGTAGCCCCAGTCAATGGCTGAGGTGCTGGCTAAGAAAGAGGAGCTGGCAGATCGCCTGGAGAAGGCCAACGAAGAGGCCATAGCCAGTGCCATCGCCGAAGAGGAGCAACTCACTCGAGAGATCCAGGCTGAGAACAATGAACTGGAAAGGGAAAATGATTTATCAGTGAGTACATTATTTAATTTTTACCTTGGAGGCAGTGTGAAGTCTGTCCACTGATATGGCATTCGTATCTTATTCATCTAGGCGAGCATCGGAAATGGTGGTTGTGGGCTCAACCTCGACTGGAGTGACATGTTGGCTGATTATGATGGTACTAACTGCCTTTTCTGAGGTAATCGTAGCCAGTGTGTGTTAGTGTGGTTTAACCATTTTCCATTTTGTATGCAGCTCGGGAATCTTGGCGTCAGAGTACCTCATGGGGAGACATAGTGGAAGAGGAGCCAGCCAGGCCCCCTGGTCATGGTATCCACATGCACGAGAAGCTCTCTTCACCCTCCCGCAAAAGGTATTGCTTGAACTTTTTCTCCTTGCTTTCGTCTGGGAATGGAGTGTTTAGTCATGTTGTAAGAACACAGCCACTTTTATGTTATTATGTTACTGTACAAGAAGCAATGCTATTTACTTATTTACTGTTTTGCAATTTTGAATATGCCATGTGCCCCATATGCCATGTTCTATTCAAATAAATCTAATCCTTACATTTGGAAAGGAACATTCTAAGCTCCAATTGGACAAAATAAAGAAAAAACACTTCTGCATTGATTACAATGGAAAATCATTCAGACCTGCTATCCTGTAGGGTGCTTGTTTGGCACAGCCTTCCATAGCCCGTTACCACACTTAAAACAATAGACTAAGGTAGACATGCAATAAAGTCACAATAAAGCAGTTATTATGTAGAGAATAGTCACGTTGTAAGTTCTGATGGTGCCTCTCTGCTTCTGGGTTCTGGGTTTGATCTTGGTCTCTGGTTATTATGCGTTTGCAATATTCCTGCTTGATCATGGATACTGCTAAATTATAACCACCCCACACATAAATATTCACCTCTGAACTTATTCCACTCTGAATTTTGGGCAGATAGCTTGACTGTAGTCTTTTTTTTCGTCCCGAGTCATACAATGTCAGTACTAGCATTGAATCTTTTCTTAAAGAGGGATTAAGACTAATCCAGCTGCAGATGACAATGTAAATATGTATAAAATAATTGTGCCATATGCCCCTTGGGCCTTTAAGCATTAGCTTACTAAGTACAACTTCAAATTAGAAAAAGACGACATAGTATGGTAAAGGCATATAAAAAAACAAACACAGTCTTTATTGCATTTACTTTGGCCTTTATTTACTTGCAAACAATATAAATCTGAGATATTGGTTCAATTGCATCCATTAACTAGAAAATGCAGTTCCTGGAGGAACTGCGAATGTGTGTTGCATCGGTGCGGTCGGTTCCGGTCTGGCGCAGGTCTGAGACCTGGTCGGTTCCGGTCGGTCGTGGGTTCGAGGCACAGTTGGTTTTGGACGGGCGTAGATCTGAGACCCGGTCAATTCTGATCGGGTTCCGGTCGGTTGTGGATGAGCGCAGGACTGAGACCCGATCAGACATGGGTTCAAGGCGCAGTGAGTTCTGGCCAGGCACAGGTCCGAGACCCTGAAGGCTCTGGCAAGGTGCAGGCCCTACAACGGGTGCATGTCTGATACCTGATTAATTCTGGTTGGCCATGGGTCCAAAATCTGCTTAGTTCTAGTCGGGCTTGGGTTCGAGACTTGGTCGACTCTGATCTGATATCTGGGAGTTCGAGTCCCGGTCTGTCGTGGACAAGTGCAAGGTTTGAGACTCAGTCGGTTCTAGTCGGATGTGAGCTCGAGACATGGTGGGCTCTGGTCGGCCATGGGTCTAAGAACTGGACGGTTCTGGTCAAGGCTCAGTCTGACTCCCAGCTGATTCTGGGTGGCCATGGGTCGGGTGTAGGGATGAGACCCAGGTTGATTCTGATCAGGCTCTGGTCTGAGTCTCGGTTGGTTATGGATAAGCACAGAACTGATACCTGGTCAGACATGGGCTTGAGAGACGGTGGGTTTGGTTTCGGGCGCAGGTCTGAGATCTGTTTGGTTCTGGCTGGCATGACAGAAGATATAGAAGAGCTAAGAGCATGCTCCTCTGTGTGTGTATGTGAAAGAGAGAGCGAGAGAGAGCGCGCAAGAGAGGAAGAGTTTAAAATGATCAGAGGTCCCAAACAAACATTTTTGTCCTATTGCTTATGCGAAAAGTTTGTGAGAGGAGCCCTTGCTTTTTGTTTTGTTGTAAAATGGTGTAGATCCAGTAAAAACTGAGCTACTCATAACTCATGGCTGAGCTATGACAGTGTAAACACAGTGTTGACAAAGCGGATTTAAGTCATATTTGATATATTTGAGTCTGACTCAGTTTTTTATAATGGAAGCCAATGGAAAAAAATCTCTGACTTTGACTCTGATTGTCATAGCTCAGAAGATATTTACTCAAACAAGTAGATATTTAGAGCTTTGATAGCCAAGGCTCATGTCTACAATAAAAAATTTAATTGGAGTTTCTAGGTGAAAGTATACAGATTGTACAGGAGGGAGTTTGTGACAACGGCAAAAACTGCGTTCCCTAGAGTGACCTTTGTTGTTCCTTTGATCTGTCCGCTAGAGTGGGGCCATATAAAATGAATGGGCTGATTTTTAAAGGGTGATTAAAAAGTGAACGAAGTGTGCGATCACTCTGTAATTTAAAATTACCGGTAATATTGCACCCAGGTCCAAACCTTCCAATTTTCGTGTTTGTAGCTTAAAAATTGACCGAGCTACGACTGTGCAAATTTGCCATAATGTTCAGTAAATGGAAAATCTTTCGCAGAAAAAGATCATAGTGGACGAACAAAACGATATTTTTCTTAGCTATGAACAAGTACAGTTTTCCCGAGCATTCCCGTGTCGGTATGTGAAAAGCTGTAGGAGGAGAGACCGACAGATTTCAGGAAAATCTGGCTGAATATTAACAGATAATAAGAATAAAATCAGATACCAATATATGTGTTGTCCAGCAACACTCATAATAAATATAAATAATAAATATAAATTACTGCATTTCATGTGTGCAGCATATTTTTTTTAAAAGTTGAGCGGGCAAATCATTTACCACTTTTATGTTGCAATTCCTTTTTATCACACTTAAAATATGTTAAAATTTATATAAAAATTCTCCACACATTCTCTGTCGGGGACAGGTCAGAACTGCATGCAGGCCAGTCCAGTACCGGCATCCTCTTCATCCACAGCCTTACACTGAAATCTTTCTCTGTTCCTTAACTGGTTTAATGTACTTATGTGAGGAAAAAAAAACGTTAAAAAAAAAAAAAAAAAGTAATCTATAGTGCATTTGTTGACAAACTGGATATCCTCTGGTCATCTTTACTAATCAAGACTAAGTCTTTCCTGGATGCAGATTTTATCATCACTCATGTTGATTTCGCCTGTTTGAAATCACATCATATTTTTAAAAATGTATTACGACGCTAAATTGCGTAAGTTCCAACATTTAGAACGTGTTGCAGGCCTGAAATGTGAGAATAGATGCTTATTAACAAAAGAAATGAACAGATTCATACCGTCTGCAATTAAATTAAAGTCAAAGTAAATGTATGAGACACACAGTAATGTTGCACTAATTTGTTAGTCAAATGTCTGTAAGACAAAATGACAGAATACGTATAGGTGTTCGCACAGGGTTTATTGCTGCTGGTTTTACAGAGATTCACACAAAAAGTTTATGACTTACTATGAATCATTGAGGGGGTGGGATAAGCAGTGGCTCATTATCATGGAACAGCCACTCAAAACAGGTCAGTCTGAACAGCGCTGTTCAGACCGAGTGTGAAGCGTGCTCTGGTGCTTGATCCTTGTGTATTTTTTTTTGAGCGATGCATGTCACAGACACTTTATTGAGACCCTAGGGAGCAGTATTAACTCGTGGGAAAACGGTATTATGTATCTCTTTGGGTATCAATTTATTTGAGTGACGTTGAGTTCTACTTAAGTATTTATTTTGCTTAAACATTCTGTTTGTTTATATGTCTTTTAGCAATAGACAATAGTTGCAATGTAAAGGGGATATTGGCAAGGAAACCCCTCCTAAGATGCCTAAGGAAGAATGAGAGAAATCCCATTCTCTTCTAAGTAAAACCAGACAACACAATTAAGTTCTTATGGGCCTTTGTTTAGCAAAGTATAAAGGAAACAGCACATGTGTATCACATCATAAATAAGACACTTATGCTGAAAATTGTGTATTGAGTTTACCAAGTTCTCTTATAATTAGAATAGAGTAAACAGGTTTTCCTTAAGTTCAAATGACTGCTCATGGTAACTGTGTATGCATTACAGTTGGTGATAGACAGAATATACAACCCCAAATCAAAAAATGTTGCAACAGCATGGATATTGCAAAAATAAAGAGACTTAAAGTCTATCTTAGATTTACTTTGACCTTTATTTCCTTGCTGACAGTATGAGCATGTCAGGCATTTTATTTTTTGTTTGGTCAACTCAATTTCATTTGCTAATATACATCTCTTCAGGCATTGCAAGCCTGCAACAAAAAAAAAACCGTGATTGGGCATTTTAGGGCTAGTAATGAGGGCAAAAAATGGTGTGACTTTAAACAAGTGATGTTACCAGGTGACTGTATGTAAATGACTAATTATGATTTAGTACAAAAGCATATTCTTTGAAGAATATTATTCTGTGCAGTCAAAATGTCATCAAATGACACAAGGAATCAGGAGGAATTTCAGTGCATAAAGGGCAAGGGTGCAATCCAGCACCTTAAACCTGTGCTCTCCTTACCCTCAGAAGAACTACCCTTCATCAACAACTCCAATCCAGCACATGGGAAAGGGATTACTCTGGCAAACCTCTGTCAAACACTAAAATACAGAATTTAATTCACAAATGCCACTCGTAAGAATTTACTGTGTAAAAAAAGAAACCTCATGTTAACCATGTCCAGGAGTAGCGTTGACTTCTTTCGGCTCAAAGAAGAGACCATCACACCGTGAAAATGTATTATGGACAGGTGAATTGGTATTCATTATCTGTTTTTGGAAGAAAAGGGTCCCGTGTGTTCAAGACAAAAAGGACCATATTTTCAGCAACAAGTTCAAAAGCCAGGGTCTGAGATTAACAAAGGATGGTCAGGAAGTGTAATTCAAGGACTGCATCAATACTGTGACACAATAAATTGCTTGATCATCCAGGTGCCGTAACGTCTTTTAAATGTTGTAAGAAGGAATGGAAACATCGCAAAGTTATAACTGTGTTTGTCTCAACTTTTTTGGAGTAAACGTCAAGCCTAAAATACAGGAACGGATGTTAATAAACAAATAAAATGTTATCAAATCAAAAGTTGACCAGACATAATCTAATATATGTCAGATTCAGACTGCAATTAAAATATATGTAAGAAACATTGCATTTTTAAAATATTTTTTGTTTTCCTAACTGTAACCTGTAAACTTGTGGATCTGTATATTGGCAGAACCATAGCAGAGTCCAAGAAGAAGCATGAAGAGAAGCAGCTGAAAGCCCAGCAGCTGAGAGACAAGCTCAGAGAGGAGAAGAGCCACAAGTTGCAGAAGCTTTTGGAGAGGGTAACCACAGCTTGTCCTGAAGCCTTATGAATAACCAATGGATGACTGAGTCTTCGACTAGCACCTATATAAACTCTTAGCTCAGCTATTTTAACTAAAGTGGTTGCTGAGCCTGCTATGTCAAACGTATATCACAGCAACACCATTTTCACCAGGGATAGTTTGTTTTCTTTCCCTCCCATCTACATAAAATGAAGGAACTGTGAAACAATCTTGTATATTTTAAGTGCTAAAGGCCTAAAGGTGAATATTAAAACATGATATGCTCTTAAGCAAGCAGTTTTTAAGAGTCTAAAGATGTGATGAGTGAGGATAGATCATATGGTTAGAAGGGTTTGGGAGTTGTTTTTGCAGCCCTGTCTTTGCTCTCTTGTTCTTTCCATGTAGGAGAAGGAGGTGAGAAAATGGAAAGAGGAACTGCTGGATCAGAGGAGGAGGATGATGGAGGAGAAGCTTCTCCACGCTGAGTTCAAGCGTGAGCTGCAACTTCAGGCCATTGTGAAAAAAGCTCAGGAAGAGGAGGCAAAGGTTAGGAATTTGTGTTGCAACACTGTGATGTGCAGTGAATATTAGTTTTTTCTGAACCATAAAGAAATAACAGAATGCATCCTTTACAGAGCTGCCAATGTTCCCATAATTTCTGTACATTATTATCTATCATTATACTGAACAACTTTTTTTCTTCAAAAGTTGTGATTCCTGAAGCAAAGCGTGAGCTTAGGATAAACTTGGTCAAAATGAATTCACTAATAATTTTAGACTGCATCACGTAGGAATTTTGAGAAACATTAAAATAAATGTATTGAATTTAATTACATAATCAGTATTGGACTAAGTATTTCTGCTTTATTTTAGACAAATTTAAGTTCCTGACCAGGTCATTTAATTCTAAATGTGTTTCCAGATGACGATAACAAAGGGTTCAATGTCTGGTTTAGTATGATTTTTCCACCATCTGGATTATGCATTATGGCATCTAGGCTTTATGTCTATTTTGACTTTGGTAAACTGTTATCATGTGGCACTGATCTCATGGCTAAAGGAAGGTTGGGTATTAAACTTTTCTTTAGCTTTTTGTTTTCAGAAGAGAATTCAGATAGTGGTCAGGGAGAATGTTGTCATGTGATATGTCTGTTCCTGCCATATCATTGGGACTGGAAATGGAGTGCTTTGGATTACAAGAAACCAGAAATAATTTCCAAATTTACAATTAAAACACAAGTGCAATACCCAATGACTTCCAACAACAATTCTTGCAGATTACAGAATTCTACCAATCATAAGGTAATCTACACAGATGATTCCAAGACTAAACCACATGTTGCAGCAGCCATGTTGACCACCAAATACCAACACAGCATCTGACTACCAAACCTGAGCTCTTCTTGGAAAAATATCACCCCTTACTGCGCTGGAATACAGGCAAACGCAACCAATTCCTAATTTGTACAGAAATCATGTCTACAAGAACTGGACCAAGCAAAACGATACCATCCTGAGATGAAGAAACCGTAATATGACATCACCTTTTGCTGGAACTCAGGCCAAACCTTGAGTCCCAGGGATCCCAATGGGCAGACTGAATGGCTAGAATATAAACGGAAAGGATAACTATAAGACCTTTTGGCAAAAAGAATGGGATAATAAATTACTTAACAAGCTACATGAAGTTGACCCACTAAATAAAGAAAAACATGTGGGATACATGCTGAATTTTTCATCTTGTGTAATTGTAAAACACTTATTGTGGTATGTAATGACGGCGACAATACAGACAAATGTTATCCAGCCACAATGATAGCCATAAATGTGTTTATATGATGATAATTATAATAATGGAATTAATAATCAATCATTTTAGTACCTCTGAGCAAGGTGCACAACAAGTATGAGTTGCTTAGGGCTTGCTTTGGTCGACATCCGAAGTAGGGTAACCTCATAGACTTTCTTAATAAGTGCAGTCATGGTGCATTTATTCTGTATTAAATCATTCAAAAGACAATGAATTCTTTGGGTATATTCCCTATGCTATGCTGTGATATTATTACACAAATGAGATGCAAACTCATGCAAAAAGAGAAACCTGTCAGACTGGACGAGAGTGCCACACATTTCAGTATGGTGGATGATCACCAAAGACTGCCAAAACACACAGGAATGGACAGGATCAGATTGTCCAGCAGTTCTTATGGGATCCTCTGCCACTCTTGCTCCAGTGCAGTTTCCAGCTCAAGAAGTGTTGTGGGAGACATTGGCCGATTTGCCAGACGTCTTCCCTCTACATTTCAAGCATGTTCAATGGGATTAAAGTCTGGAGAATGTGAAGGCCAGCCCATGAGTTTGATTCCTCCCTCCTGAAGCACATTGTTGACAGGATGCAGACAGTAGGGCCTTGCATTATCCATGAAAATAGTTTTTTTTTTTCCCAACTTCTCCAGAATAGTATACCACTATAGGCATAGATACCACATAGGCACTATAGTACAGAACCTCATCTCTGTATCTGACAGCCATCAGCTATCCATTTCTGATGCTCATATCAGCCAAGCCAAGCTTGCAGAGGCATTGGAAGGGCTGGGAAATTGCAGGTTGTTCATTTTCAAGACCAGGAAACATTTAGAAACTCAAACCTTATATATAATGCATTTTCACCAATTTAATAAAAGTTGTTTTTGTATCTCATTTGCATTGTTGAACAACTTTTTGACGTGCTGTTTGCTTTTCTGATGTTCTTGTTTAATACAAGTATATCAAACCCATACATAATCCATAAAAATCACCCAAACCCATTTTTTGTCCAGTATTCCTATACTATTTTGTCAATGTCTTATTTTGTTGAGTGTTTGTTTATTTATAGTCCGTGTTTACAGTTTTAAGTTACATAACATAAATGTTGTGTATGTGCAACATGCTTGGCGAAATTGTTTCTAATGAATAAAGAAAGCACTTTTGCTTTTGCTTTACCAAATAGTCTTACTGTGCTATGCTTTAGAGAATGTGTCTAGCACTGCTTCAGCATCCTTTTTCTGGTCATTCATCCTTAAGACGTTTCCAGTCATCCATCATTCGGTGGTGTAAACATGTTCTTTAAACAGTTTCATCATTTGAATTATGGGGTTTTCTATCAAACATAGCCCGTAATGCTGCAACATCAGCTACAGTTTCAAAAGAACTGTTCCTGTTGTTCAGCAGTGAAGTGCAGTGAGGTCAACAACGGGTGAAGCACTCGACAGACAGAGCCAGATTTACACATATATGAACCTCAAAGAGATTCAGTTGTTAAGTTCTCAATATCTTTTAATGATTAGGCTAATTGCTTCCTATTTAATATTGCGTTTGTAACGTGCCTTATTCACTGGGTTCTGTTTTTGGTGTGACCTGTGTATACGATATAAGCTCAGCCTTCATTAACACTTGGTAGAAAGATGTGAGATGGAAAGATGTTCATGTGAGATGGACTAAGGAAGAACGGGTTACATTTTTCAATGGCGCTGATTCGCATCTGTTTTAAGGGATCTGGGGTGAGGTGGAAGTCTAAGCTTCTCCTCTTAACATGCCTTGACAATAAAAATGACCAGAATCATAGAGAAATGGCATTTATTAGACAGATCATGGAGAAAAAGCATTGTTTAAGAAAAAATCTAATTTTACATTTCAGTACAATTTTCGTAAACAGATTTTTCGTAAATAGTTAAACAGTATAATTTCAATATTGGCATCAAGTTTTTTTTTTTTTTTTTTTTTTTTTTTTTAATATATTTTTTTTATTGGGTAAAAAAACAA